>CATIWM010160534.1:0-62222 GCA_949671775.1 Mallotus repandus | reverse complement strand
ATGTTATTATATATTATACATTAAATTATTTTTAATTTAATCTCTACTGTTATTTTAATGTGAATTTGACTTATGTCTATATAAATACTTATACTTAAATAAAATGAGAAGTATTAAGTTTATTAAATTTTATTAAAGATTATTTGAAAGTGTAAAAGAGTAAGCTTTAGTGTCTATCTCGGGCTATATGAGACGAGATGAGATACTGACCGTTCACCTCGGGCTATGTGAGATGGGGTGTGACAGATAGTATAATATTTTATATATATATTAAATACATTTCTTAATCTATGTACATAAATTATTTAAGAATAGAGGGAGTATTTTATTTTTAATTAATATTATTTACTATTCAATTTGATTCTCGATTTTTTATTTATAAAATGAGAATTTCAATTTCCAATTCGAATTTTGATTTGAGCTGTGCACTTCTTCTTCTATGTCAATCTGACAAGTGTATCATTTAATTTAGCATTTGCTAGGCAAGATACTAAGTGCAAGGAATATATACAACACCTTAAGAAATATTATCCGATCTTATGCTTTCCTTATAGTAGTCAAGGCGTGTTAAACACTAATATCGCTTCAACGGTCATCTCCATTAGTCAAGGGTGAAAATCTTCCTAGATTATTTCCTGTTAGTTTATTTTCTATTATTTTCTATAATTGTATATTTCTTAAATTACTTTCTTTGTATATTTGTCTTCTTGTATATATAAGACTCTTGGACTGTATAAATAGAACATATAACTACAATTCATGATTCTTTTTGATGTTTACAAAAATATTTGTCTTGAAATTATCATGGTATCTGAGCTGGGTTTTCTTTAATTTTTTTAGTTTGCTCGAAGAAAAGACAGTAACAACCGTCTCAATCACTCTAGTATTACAAGAAAGGGCAACGGCTCATTTTAACTCCTAAGATTTTTACCGAGGTTCAAATAAACCCCTGATCGAATTTTAGACTAAAGAAATAAGGATTTTTCGTTTTTAATCTTTTTAAGCCCCTATCTAACGGAAGCTAAACTTAAAATCCAAACTCCCGTCAACTCTTCTCTATGTGGACCTCACATCCCCCAACTCCTCTCCGTATAGGTCCACCCCAACACTGCTTTCAGTTTTTCTTAAAAAATGCAGGTGTCTTCTATTATCTCCGTCCACCTCAACTTGCCTATTTTGATTCGCGGGCTGTAAAGGTTCCAGTCCGCTCTTCCAAAATCCTTTACAAGGTGCAACTCGATCAAACATGAGAAAACACTATAAAAGTAGAAGCTTAGCTGCTAACTATTAACTGAAATTGATAACACAAGCAGCTCGCTAGAAGTCGTGACTGCATAAACTCATTATATATGCTGCTTACATTCTCACCGCAAAATAGCTGACATGCTTGAATGATATGAAGATAGTGCGCTAATTAATTTCTGACATTTCCCTAAGATTGAAATTGAAATTTTGCTCAGAGAGCTGACCTACGTCATGGATTCCTTCATCAGATCAAATGGATGGTTTCCAGAATTCTCAAAGACTACTTTTAAGCATTCTGAAGTAACTAGACCAGGATCGCCAATCAAAATACGCAAGAGCTCTTCATAATATCCCAAATGACGGAGATAACAGAAGCACTAGATGAATTTGAAAGAATATAAAGCTTTACCACTTTCAACACACATCTCAAGTTCATCAGATGAATTCCCTTGTAAGCTGCTCCTAAAATCACCATCTAGCACAAGCAAGAAAACGATATATGAAGGAGGTGACGGTGATCCTTTGGCCATGAAAATAAAAGTTTTCTCTTTATTTCACTCATCTGCGACCACATTCATATAATATATATCTAATAATTTATTTAATATTTAATAAAAAAAGAATGGTTTCAGACTCAGAAATTTTTGCATTATTTTAATAATTAAAATTTTTGCATTGTTTTAATAATTGAAATTTATTTAATACCACTTTTAATAATTAAAAAAAATTAATTATAAAGAAATTTTTGCATTGTTTTTTAACACGCTAGAAGCAGATGCTTCAGACTCACCTTAACTGGAGAAGGTCTTTGGAGACCATAATTAGCAGAGATAGCTCGATAAAGCTGATCAGACAAACTGAGAGAAGACCATGAAGCGATTTCATCAGCAAAGAATGTGTCGCTGCTGTTGCTTTTATCTGCGAGAGCAGTGAAGGCGGAGGTAAAAAAATGCCATTAGCGTTTCTAAATGATTGATTGAGATAAATTAAACAGATTTTGAGTGAAGAAGAAGGAGGAGGAGAAGAATTAGATAGATGTGAATATGAGCGGTTGAATTATGAGAGTTGAAGTAGTTTGGGCGACAGCGAGGATGATGATAATTTGCAGAAATGAAGCACTGAAGCAGAGCGACTGAGAAGAAGCATTTTGGATTTTTTAGTACATAAATTCTCCACATTCAATTGCTGCTGCTGAGGCGGTGGTGGAAGAATCGTCGTTGCTGTTGTTGGAGAAAACAAGTGGTTGTTGGCAGGAGGAGGAGTTGTTGTCTGTGAAAACGCGGGGACCCATATGGAGAGGAGATGGGGATATGGGGATATGGGTCCATGTGGAGAGGAGTTAACGGGAGCTTGAATTTTAAGTTTGACTTCTTTTAGAGAGGGGCTTAAAAAGATAAAAACGGAAAATCCTAGCTTTTTTTAGCCTAAAATAGGATCAAGGGTTTATTTGAGCCTCGGTAAAAATTTTAGAGGCAAAAATGATCATTTGCCCTACAAGAAATCAGTTTTCTCTTGTATAGTCATTCATATCAATATCAACATCACATTAGTGTGATTTCATTCTCCTTTGTATCCAATTTCTCCAACAATACGATTTAGCTCCTTCACTTCCAAGTGTGATCTACCTATTTTTATTTCTTTACAACTATGGATTCATATAAATATAAAGTTATATCTGTTAAGTTTAATGGGAAAAACTATTCTCTTTAGGAATTTCATTTTCAAATGTTCATTGAAGGGAAAGAATTATCTAGTGTATTAGATGGATCTATGAAAGAACCAACAAATAAGAAAGAAAAGACTAAATGGAAAGTAAATAATGCTAGAATTATTACTTGGATTTTGAATTCAGTTGAGAAGAATATAGCCTTAAGTTTGAGATCCTTTAGTAATGTTAATGCAATTTGGGCTCACTTTAAGAAAATCTATTCCCAAGCAAATTAGGCTAGACAATTTGAGATTGAATATACCATTGCTAAACTAAATCAAGAAGATAGAGATATTCGTTCCTTCTACTATGAGCTAATGGGTTTACGGACTCGATTAGATATGATATCAGTATGTCTTCTTAATAATTCAGCATACTGAAGAAAGAAAAAGATAGGAGTAGAGTGCTTCAATTTTTTATAAAACTTAGACCTGAATTTGAGAATGTTAGGGCCAATATAATTAATTGTGGAGTTACATATATTGATTCAATTATAGGTGATCTCCTTTGAGAGGAAACTAGGCTGCTAACATAAGCTAACTTGGATGCAAATTTTAATTCTTCAAATGTAGCTCTTCTTGTTTCTCATAGTAGGCATTCAATAAAGCATCAAAATGGAGATCCTAGCAAAATTCAATGTAGATTTTGCAACATAATTGGCCACATATAGTCCTATTATAAGAAGCGAAACGTGTACAACTATTGCAAAAAGAAGGGACATGTGATCCTTGATTGTCGACTTCTACAAAGGAATAAACAAAATCAATCTACATCATTTACTTCCTATTTGGCTGAAGAACATAATGGGGCGGCACCAATTGTGAACTCTACCAGCTCCAATTCAAGTCTCACACAAGATGTTATTCAACAAATAATCCAAAGTACCTCACAATCAACTGTACCAAGTGTTATTTCTTATGCTCTCTCAGTTATTGGTTTCTCAAGTAAAACAAATAAATTATCACCTTGGGTTATAGACTCAGCAGCTTTTAATCATATGTCTAGCCAAAAATAAAATTTTTCTAAACTTTGCCCTTGCTCCCAAAATCAATTTGTTATTACTGCCAATGGGAAAAAAAGTCCCTATTACAATAGTTGGTACACTTTCTTTAAACAAATCTCTCTCTCTTTTAAATTCTCTTTATGTCCCAAAATTAACTATTAATTTAATATTTTTGGCCAAGTAGTTGATCAAAATTGCTCAGTCACGTTTTCTCTTTCTGGTTGTGAAATACAGGATCTGCGAACTAGAAAAATGATCAGGAAGGGACCTAAGCAAGGTTGACTATTTCATTTAGATATTTCATTAAATTTAGATGCTAAGACACCTACCCCTTTTGTTATTCTATGTCTCATTCTAATGTTTTGCTTAATAATAAAATATGGACTCTTTGGCACAGACACCTTGGACACCCTCATGTTAACAGACTCGAGCATATATTTAAGATTGGCATTATTCCTGCTCAATTAAATATTCCTTTTGATTCTCTTGATTTAAATTGTGAAAGTTATTCCTTTGGCAAAGCACCAAAATTACCTATTTCACAGAGTAATACTTGCACAAATGCACCATTTAACTTAACACATGTTGATTTATGGGGACCATCACCAGGTTTGTCTAGGATGGATTATAAATATCTTGTATTGTTTATTGATCATCACACAAGGTTCACTTAGGTATATTTTTTGCATGCCAAAACTGATCTTACTGATATTGCTAAATCATTTTTTACTATGATTGACACACAATTTGGAAAAATTGCCAAAAATTTTTGCCTTGATTCTGGGGAAGAATTTTATTCTTTGCAGCTCACAACCTTCTTTCATGATAAAGGTATTCTACACCAACAGTCTTTTTCAGCAAACTCTAAAATAAAATGGACTTCTAGAAACGAAAAATTGTCATGTTGTTAAAATTACTCGCACTCTTTTGCTTGAATCCCATGTCCCACAAAATTTTTGGGCAGAAGCTATACATACCATAGTCTTTCTTATTAATCTTCAACCAACAATAGTCCTTGAAAATAAATCACTTTGGTTGTGCTTATACAAACAATCACCTAATTATTCTCAACTGCGAATCTTTAGGTGTGTTTGTTTTTTCGTACTCCCTCGCCATGAACAAAAAAATTATCTTAAAAAGCTGTCAAATGTGTGTTTCTTGGGTATAGTGACAAACATAAGGGATATCTTTGTTATGATTCTCAAGCAAGAAGAATGCATATATCTCATCATGTGAATTTTTTTTAAAAATCTATATTATTTTATTTCTACCTCTATTTCACATAGCTCTGCATCTCATTCTGATAAATTTATTTCCTTTTTGCCTTTATTCATAACAATTCTTCTGTATTAAATAATGATACAATCAATTTAGAAATTATTCCTACAGGATTAGTAGCAGATACATCAACTGTACCTCAATCTGATCTTAACTTTAATGGTAGTAGTAGTCCAACACAACCTGCAACATTTTTGCCACCATGTCGATCAACTTGTTCTAACTTTAGAGAACCTCCAAATAGGTTTGGCTACTCTCTTGAGTGGTATGGTCCTTCCACTTCTCTCCTTAGTGCTCTAGACTCAATTCCAATACCCTCTATATATTAAAAAGCTATGGCAAATGAATGTTGGCAAAAGGCCATGGACGAGGAACTTTTGGCTCTTGACATAAATCACATTTGGGACTTAGTCCTTCCTCCGAATAATGCCTCACTAATTGGTTATAAATGGATATATATTGTTAAACTTAAGCTTGATGGATCTCTTAACAGGTAGCATATTTTTCTTTGCTCGAGAAGACATTTGACTCGATTGATTCTCAAATGGCAAACTAGTCTAATGAAAGTAACTGAAAAGGGCAAAAGTCACTCACGAATATTTTCCGAATGATCTTATTTGAGTAAAAATTAGACTCTTAATTTTATTGTAATATTCAAATATGTTATAAATTTTCTTTTAAAGATGAACAAATTATTAAATTTAAAAATTACAAATCTCTATCAAATTATAATGGATTGCTTGTTGACACCCGATTTTCAGCAACCCTCCAAAAGTGGTCTGATGATGAAAGTCTTCTATCGACTAAACAGAGGATAACCTTGCAAAAGGCTATCCACGGCGTGCTTCTAAATTTACAATCTCCAAAACCTTGAACCAAGCATCTGAATTGGTGAATCAGACACCTGAACATTCGAACTGGGAGCCCGAATCATTGAACCGAAAGCTCAAAAGACCAAAACTTTTTCTAAAATGTCCTAGTAGGGGTTCCACTTTGAAACCCAAACCTTAGGTGCAAAATCAGGACTCAAAAATTGTGAACTAAGGCTTTAAGAAGCTGAACCAAAGTTTCTAAGGTGAACAACTCATGGAAACCCGTTTTTTCCAAATACTCAAATTATAAAATCTTATTTTTTTAGGATTTTAGAACTAAAAATTCAAACCGAACCACTGCTTTGTCAAAGCATGCATCAAGGCTAAGCCTAAGTTTGTATTTTTATTTTATTTTTGAAAATTCTACTTTATTTACTTATTTCATCATTTATTTTTCTTCATTTTTTCTTTATTTTCTTAGTCATTTTTTTATTTTCATTATCATTTTTTATTTTTATTTTCTTAATCACATTCTTTTCATCCCAACATATTCTCTTTATTTTGTTTCTTTTTTATTTTATTTCCATCATTTTCATCATCATCATCATCATCATTATTATTATTATTATTTGTGTTGAAATGTTGATTTTGGTGAATATATATATGGAGTAATGATTTTGTGGAATTGTGAAGTTGAAAATATCCGGGAGTGTTTGTTTATTTATGTGTTTTATAGCCTTTTTGTGATATTTGACACCATTCTCATAATTTACATCTCAAAGTTTACATTTTCATCACTTTTTATTTAATAAAGTTTGCATTTTTATTACAAAATTTTTATTTTTATATTAAAATTTGCATTTTTTATTGAATTTGGTATGTTTTATGCTAAATTTCACATTTTTATTGTTAAGTCTCTATTTCATTCTTAAAATCTATTTTTTTTTTACATCAAGTTTATATTTTTACCACTTTTTCATGCCAAAATTAATATTTTTGATATAAATTTATATTTTTAATATAAAATTTGCATTTTTAATATGAAATTTATATTATGAATTTGTAATTTATATTTTGCCATATTTCTATTATAAAACCCATATTTTGTCGTAAAGTTAATATTTTTAATATAAAAGTTGCCTCTCATATCTTATAAATTTATGTCTTGGCATATATTTATATTTTATATTTTGAATATAAAATATAGATTTATGCATGTGAATAATCTTTTTCTTTCATAATACAATTTTCAATATTTATTATGTAAATAATTTATTTTGACTATATTAATAATATTTTTGTCTTTGTTATTTATTTGATTTTATTTGATTTTGTTTATTTATTTAACAGTCAGTATTTAATAAAATATATTTCTTCACTTTGCCTTTTGCATGTTTATTTAATCATTTGCATTTCATGTCATTATTTATGTAAGAATACTAATACCCTTGTGATTAGCTACCCAATTCGGGTGATACATTGAGAATCACTTGAAGTATTCGTCCTAATTAATTACTCAAATAATGCATTGCCATTCGCATGTTTATTTGTTTATTTTCTTGGATGCTTTTTTTATTATTATTTAAGTTTATTTCTTTTTATTTAGTTTATTATCATGTAAATGAATGAAATATATATAATTGTTATAAATGTGATGTGTGCTTGCTCGTGTTTGTGTATCAACTTTTGTTTTACATGAATTATGAGACCAGCTTTTGTTTTACATGAATTATGAGACTAAGATTTTTTCTTTTATTTTCTCTTTTGGTGTATTCAATAGAATAGGGAATTCTCAAAGTGATGTAATCATTAATCCCAATTTCACTCTATTTATTTTCCATTTTGATGTATTTATTAGAATAGGCTATTTCAAGAGTTGTAACCTTAATCCCTTTCCCCATTTTTATTTTTTTTATAATCTCTTGTATGCTTGTGTGCTACTTGTTACTTGTTTATTTGCTTACTTGCTTATTTGAAATACATGTTGATTGCTTGATTTTTCATGTTTACTATATTTGTTTATTTATTTGCTTTTTTATTATTAATATATTTACAATATGCATGCCAAATTCAACTATACCTCAATCCAACCATCAATCCAATGCCATTTTAAATTGACTAATATTCAAGTAATATTCAAGTGTGGTAAATGTATCATTAAAACTGAAACTAGGGTAATGCAATAAGCAATATAAGATATGTATATTAAAGAATACAGTTCATTAAATGATGACTCTTCGAACCCAGAATTTCTGATAACAAAAGTGGGTTTTCATTGACTCATTTCCTATTTTCTAATTGTGGTCGATTGGCAACTCCAAATTCACATGGCTGGCTCCACAAGGTTGTCCCTCCCATATTAATAACAATTGGAAAATAAAATATTCTTATTGCATGTCTTTTATGAGCTGGAATCACCACTCGCATACTACATCGCTTTATAGGAATATATTTTTACATATTTTTTTTTTGTTTTGCACATATTTTTTTATCAAAAGTTTCACACATATTTGCCTTGCAAAAATATATTTCATTAATGAGTTAAAATAAAAGTCTATTGGTATTAAAAAAATATTTTCCCTTAGTTATAAAGTCATCTAATACTTTTAATTTTGACATAAATATTTCAACTTGAGAAATGTGTGGAAATATAGTCCACCACTCACCTTACCCAAAGTTGAGTGTGTGAAATGATGATGAAACATCCTATGTGACATTATTGGCATTATTTTTATTGCCACATTAATTGCTTATTAGCATAAAGAACTAAAGCGTTTTAAATATACTTCATTTGTTCCTAAATAATTGACGTTTTAGGTGTTTATTTTTGTTCCTAATTATTTGACATTTTAAGTTACCAATGCATTTTAACTATTTTTTTTCCCTATTTCATCCTTATTTAATATAGGAGAATTAATTGAATAGATATCTACTTCTTTTGGGACTTTATACAAAACTAACAATTGGTTGAGGGAATTATTATAAGGGTAGTCTAGTATTTTATACATATATTAAATACATTTCTTAATCTATGTGAAGAATCTTTAAACGTCAGTTATTCAAGAATAGAGTGAATATTATTTAGCATAAATATTTTAATTATTTTTAAAGATATTATATTTTACTATTTAATAGATAATAGTTATTAGTTTACTATAATCTTCAACATCTATTATTTAAATATAAAATTTTTAAATGTATATTATTTATTTAACACTAAAATACATAATTTTCTAACCTTTTTTACTATCTCGATGGTTGAAAAACTCTAGCCACCTCTATTTGCTCATTTTTTTTTCTAAAAAGCTTTTGGTTTTTGACCACCAGTGAGAATTTCTTAGATCAACAGTAGTTCTTATTATTTTTTTCTATTTTATTTGTTTTATTTTATTTTTTATTTAATAAAAACAAATATTTTATTCATTTGTTTTGTTTGTTTTGTTTATTTCTTTAGAAGATTCTGAATATTTCTTCATGAAGATTTTACCCTTTATGGGATGAAATTCTTTTATGGAGTTCGAATTTTTTGTCCAATATTTTTGCAATTGAACTCATTTAAAAATTAAAAAAATTGGTTTATGATTAATTAAAGTCATTGAGTGATCACCGAATTGTAAATTAAAATAATTATATCAATGTGACTGAAGAATAGCAATAAAAAACTTTATCGTGAATTATGGTATAAAATTATGAATGATGATTACTAACTTTTCCTATTTATTTTCCTAGCTAGTAAATCAAATAAAATGGATAATTACCAACCCATCTCTTATCCACTTCTTCTTATACCTCTTCTCTCCTCCTCATCAAAACTATATAAATTCTTAATCTCAATCACCACCACAATGACAACAACAAAGTTTGGTCTTTTCTTATTTCACTAATGTAAAAGCAAGCCTCAAACACTAAACCTCACAATCTCAAAACAAATCTGATTTGCCTCTTTTAAATGAATACTTAACTATTTTATTAGGATTTGATTTAGTTTTGAGTAACTCTACAAATTTAAAAAAATTGGTATTGTAAATAAATTTTACAAAATTTTCATTTAAATTAAACATACAAATTTAGATTTACAAATAAATTACACAAAAATTTATTTGTAAGAAAAATACATTGTTAAAGAGATAAAACTAAATCTTCTGGATTTTGTCATAGATCTTATATTTCTTCTTCTATAGAATCATCCTCATCCAATGAAATAGCAAAATCACCCTTTGTTGATCAATAAAAGTAGTAAAATCGTTTTAAGAACTGTATAAGCAAAATACGATTGGACAATTAAAGAACAGTGGTGGTGGATTGGTGGTTTACCATTACCAATGTTCAGAAAGAGAGTAGGAGATATGCAAGGAGAAATGAGTGTGAAGCCAGTGAAAGAGTTGTGTGAAGTTGATGAGTTCATGACCAGGGGTGAAGAGTAGGAAACACAAGTTAAATGTTTTTTTTTTCTCTCTTGTATTTTTTTTTTCATTTTTGAAATTGAATTGAATTAAACTAAAACATATTAGTTTTACAAATTAGGCCAAATATGCAAATTGAACTTTCACGTTTTGCCCTAATTTTACATTAGACATTTTCATTTTGTTGAGCCAAATTGTAACTTCTACTTTATAAATTTAGATCCTATTAGACCTTTGCTGACTATAACCAAGTCCTATAACTTTTTTTAGTATAATTAATTCCTATAGATTAATAAAAAAAAATTAATTTAACGGTTACTAACAAATAAAATTGATAATTTTTAATATATATATAACATAATTATAAAGTTTTAAAAGTTCTTAAACCTATAAAATATTTTTCAAAAAAGGTTTCTTAAATTTTAAAAATTTTACAATCAAGTGATATAAATTCAAAAAAATGATAAAATTTATTCGTTATTATAAATAGTAAATTGATTATTGACCCAAAATTTGATTTTAATGATTGAATAAAAAATTTTAAAATTTCATTCATTAGTTTAAAATGTACACAACAATTTTGAAACCTACATAATAATTGATGAAGAAAATTATTTTCAACTATTAAAATCTATATATATATAAAATTTTTACAATCAAGTGATATAAATTCAAAAAAATGACCAAATTTATTAGTTAATATAAATAGTAAATTGATTATTGACCTAAATTTTGATTTTCATAATTGAATAAAAAAAATTTATTCATCAATTATTATGTAGGTTTAAAAATTATTGTGTACATTTAAACTGATGAACGAAATTTAAAATTCTTTTATTCAATCGTTTAAATCAAATGTTGGGTAAATTATCAATTTACTATTTATATTAATAAATAAAATTGGTTATTTTTTTTTGAAATATATATCACTAAATTGTAAAATTTTTAGAATTCAAGAAAAATTTTAAAAATATATTTTATAGGTTTAAAAACTTTAAAAACTTTATTAATTTATAGGACTTTATTGTTAAAGAGATAGGACTTTATTGTATAAAAAAAAAGTTATAGGATTTAATTGTACTTGCTAAAGGTTCAATATGGTCTAACTTTATAATGAAATTTTTTTTATTTGACTCAAAAAATGATAATCTAATGTGAAATTAGGATAAAATGTGAGGGTCCAATTTGCACCGTTGGCCTTAAAAATTATAGAAAGATGATGATGTAACTAAGCATGTGAAATAAAAAAGGGGCATTCCCTTAATAATTGCATTCGATTTTAACTTTAATAAATGTTTAAATGACTTAATCATTCTTAATTTAAAATAATTATATACATTTCACTATTAATGTTAACTAAAAAATTTATTTAATTCATGTGGATAAAAATTTGATAACTTCAATATAGATAATTTGTTTTGATTTAATAATTTGTATAGTATAATCATCGAGAATTATTTATAACTTTATTAATTTGTTATGTTATTTTATTTGTGTTCAACTTATATTTTTAGAATTTTAAAAATAGTTATATTTATTTGCTAATTTAATTATGCAATATATATTTTTAATTTTTAATGCTTTCATGCATTTAAGTGTTTATACAAATGATATTTACATTTTTAAAAATTGATGCAAAATTTAATTTTCATTAAATCAATTCTTTTTTTTTAAATAAAAGTGATGGGATATAATACTAAAAATATTATATGTATTGACAATTTTAATATAAAATAAAATAATTAAAAAAGAATTTATATGTATTAATTTTTTTAAAAAAATAGAACCAATTAAATTGATATAAATTGATAAAGTATTTTTTTTAGTTATTTTATTTTATATGAATTTTGTCCATACATATAATAGTTTTTGAATTATATCCTATCATTTTTATTTTAAAACAATTGAATGAAGAAAATTAAAATTAAATTCAGCGTTGGTTTTTAAAAAAAAAATGTAAATATCATTTATAGAAATACTTAAAAGCAGTAAAAATTAAGTGTTAAATATATATATTGCATAATTAAATAAGAAAATAAATAGAATTATGTTAATGAAATTTTAACAATATAAGTTCAACTCACAATAAAATAACATAAGAAGTTAATAAAATGATAAAAAAAAAAAAAAAAGAGTTTGAGTTGGCTGCTTATTAAATGTTTTTGTTTCAATAGTGTTAAATGGACAAGTTACCTATTTTGTTTGTTTCAAAGGCTTAAAACAAATGCTCAACTTCTCTTTACTTTAAGTTTATATTACTTTTCATTTCACTTAAAAATAATTCATAGGACTCAATTTAAAAAAAAAAAAATTTGATTGCAAAATTTAGAACTTTCTTAAGAATTTCCATGTTATTACCCAAAATAATTCAATACTCACTTAACTCTGTGCTTGCCAAAAGAACTCACAGGAATTGTTAAAAAAAAAAAGAATGAACTCACAAGAAAAGGAAAGAAAGTGCCAAAACAACTCACATGAATTGTCATCATTTGGATGTGTAATTTCCATGACTGAGGGGAGGCCGGCCAGCTAATTAACAGGTGGAGACCAAAACAAAGAAACTATAAACAGATGGAGACAGTTTCCTCATTGTACGGCTGTGTCTCTAATTGAATTTTTTTTTGACATTGAGCATTAGTTGTCTCTCCTATATGGAGCATCCTATTAGCTCAGTCAACTCTATGTTTAATTAACAAAAGACAGTATAGTATCACAAATTGCGCTATTATAATTATATTTTGTAAGATAAATATTTTTTTTATGTATGTTTTATAGAAAATAATTTTCTAAAGTCAGCTTTATTGGGATTATGAAAACATAAATATAGGAGTATTTCATAATTTTTTTTTCTTATATCGCAAATTCGACCAATAGAGATTGATGAGTTATAGAAAAAGGGCAACTTTTTTCTTTATAAATCACTCGCTATACAAAATAATAAAGTTTGCTAAGTATTGGTAAGTAAAACAGCTTAAAAACTTTCTTTACTTCTCACACTGAATGTTACGAGTGTGCAATGGGTCGGTTCAATTCAAAATCGAATCCAAATCTTAAAAGGATTTAATAAAAAATTAAATTTAGTAAAAATAAAATTTTTACCCTAAAAAAACCAAACCAAACTAAAATATATATATATACTAAATGTTTTGCTAAGAAAAAAAAACACTCATATGTTATTATAATGTTATCTAGTTGTTCCCCTTCCCCCAAATAATAAAGGGGTTATCTAATTGTCCCCTACTGCCAAGCTGATGGAATCAAGTGATTAAGAACAGGTAAACGCTTACTCTTGGAATCCAGGAAATTTTCAGATCTCATAACATTAAATAATATAAGAAATATTTTTTGGGTTTTCCAACTATAATTTTTTATATAATAAGTTGTAGACATGTTAGAGCTATCTTTTCAGTCTTGTTCATGTTGTTGTATATTTTAATAAAATATTATGTTCTAATTAAATTTTGAATTTTACGTGCATTAATATTAAGTTTTAATGTTTTTTAAATTTTTTTTAACAACTATTATTTATATATATATATATATATATATGTAGTGTTTATATATTTTTTCTAATAGTGCATCAAAAAGTTAAACCTTAATTTTAGGCATCGCGCAATTTGAGTCATGAGTGCCTCCACTTAGGCCAAACTTCACTGGCTTTTTAACTCTTGTTTATGTTGAGTGAATATGATTAATTTGATAGCTCGTGATGAAGCTTGCAATGATGGGTTCAACACAATCCTTTTCTGTATTTTTCAAAACCTTAGAAATTTTATGAGCTACACTACTTTTGTTGCAAATTAACTAATTAATTACTCTCACCAAACAAAAGATAATAGAATTAGTATTTGTTGATTTAAGTAGTAAAAAATTTAAATTTTTTTAAATAAAAATTTAAATTCAAGTTTATATATATATATATATAAAGGAATAATTCATATTTTTTTCTGTATTTTTATTGTTTTTTAAATTTATTTCTTGCACTTTTATTTTTACACATTAAGTCTATATATTTTTATTTTATTATAAATTGGGTCTTTAATTTAAAATTAAGGACCCAATATATGATAAAATAAAAGTACATTAATTTTAAATTAAGGATCCAATGTATGACAAAATAAAAATGTAGGGATTCAATATATGAAAAAAAAAGTATAAAAACTCAATCCATGCAAATAAAGTGCAGGAAAAAAATATGAGTTATTCCTAAAAAAATAACACTAAAAAAATTTTACTCTCATATGAATTCATCTGACTCAAACTTTAAAATAATTGAAATATTTTACAACTAATAAATACAGAGACATTGTATGCAAATAATAATAATAACAATTGGAGCAATGGTGGTCAAGATAGTGGTAGTTTTTACGCCATGGACTCATGTCTATGTTGCAATATGAACTAGGAATCATTATACGTGTGAGAAAAAAAATGCACGTTTTTTTATTTTCCGCCAAACGTTTTTTTTTTTTAACGAATATTCATTACTCTTCACTTATATATTCATTGAAATATCAACAAACATATGAGTGAATATCAATGAATATACTGCAGATTCATTTATTTTTACCTATAGATTCATTGATGTTCACCTTAAAATTCATTAACCTTTGTCTTGAAATTCATGGTGTCACCATATGTGAGAAAAATATGCGCGTGTCTTTTTTATTTTCTGTCAAACATCTTTTTTTTTTGCGAATATTTATTACTCTTCACCTATATATTCATTGAAAATCAATGAACATATAAGTGAATATCAATGAATATATTGCAAATTCATTTATCTTTACCTACAGATTCATTAATGTTCACCTTAAAATTCATTAACCTTTGTCTTGAAATTCATGTTGTCATCATATGTGAGAAAAAAAAAAACACGCGTCTTTTTTATTTTCCGTCAAACGTCTTTTTTTTTTTTTTGCGAATATTCATTACTCTTCACCTATATATTCATTGATTATATATTCATTGAAAATCAATGAATATATAAGTGAATATCAATGAATATACTGCATATTCATTTATCTTTACCTACAGATTCATTGATGTTCACCTTAAAATTCATTAATAATTGTCTTGAAATTCATGGTGTCACCGTACAAAATCAGAACCCCGAACATAAAAAAAAAAAACCAAATTCATTGATGTTCACTTTAAAGTTCATTAATCTTTATCTTGAGATTCATAGTGTCACCGTATAGCTCAAAATCAATGAATCTGCAGCTCAAACTCAATGAATCTGCAGCTCAAACTCAATGAATCTGCACCTCAAAATCAATGTTCATTGATAATTAATAAATCTGCCGGTCAAAATCAATGAATCTGCAAGAAGAAGAAGATTTAACTCAATTGCAGAGAAAATCCACCAACAAAAAATCATATCATCGTGGATTTTCTTCATCAATCTTACCCATAAATCCCATCTCAGCACTATAAATGAATCATACCTCAGCCATAGCAGATGGTTAAAGTAAACAAAATACAATGACCATCTTAACTTAAATACACACACCTTCATTACTGAACAAAATTAGCTCAATAAATAAAATGTCTGATTTGCAACAAATATTTACACAAATAAAAACGTCTGATAGTGTTTTCCTTTGTTTGCAGTAAAAATTCACTGCACTTCTTCCTCTTGGTTTTTGGTAAGCACAGAAAGTTAATATGTTACCTGATCCAAATTAAAAAAAAATGATGAAAGTGCAAAAAAAAGAAAGAAAAAAGTAGAAGATGAAACACAAATAAAAAAAAAGATAAAAAAATGTAAAGAAGAAGAAGGTAAAAAAAAAAAAAAAAGACATATTTCACACGTAAAAATGAATTGATGATCCATATATTACAATATAAATATAAATCCATTATATAATTTTCGTGGTAGTGGTACCTAACCAACCAAAGCATAAATAAGTTGCTGTACAAACGCGTTTGTCTGAAACCCCACAAGGAAAAAAGAACCTTTAACCTTTAAGAGAAAGCTCAAATATCAAAATGATAATTAATAATTAGGTCTTTTGACAGACATTTTTATATTTTTCTTTTTTTTTTAACAACACATTTTTATATTTTTCACTTCTAACTCAACTGCCACACCTAATTTGGACTGTCTCGGTAAAGTTTCATTATTTATGAACCAAAATTCCGGTGTTGGTTCCCATCAATTAAAAAAATTAAAAAATTATTCCTGTTATCATTTCAATGAAGTCTCAAATTTAGGCAGTGATGTTAAATAGAAGATGTTAATGGCTTTTGTTGTTTTATTCGAGTAAATTGAATTAGTTAAAATTTTATGAATTGATTAAAATAAAAAAAATTAAAATTTGCATTAAAAAAAGGTAAAATTCACATTGTAAAGATGAACTAAGCCTTCAGCCGGTTAGAAAATGAAGCAAAACATTAAAAAAGCTGTAAGTGACCAATCAAAATGATTTATTATCTTACCGCTTGACACGATTACCCTATATAAATTTATATTATATGTGGCTGAATGCATTTGTCCCTCTTTAATTTTTATTATTTTTAATTAAATTTTTAAAATTTTATTTAAAATTTTTGCCACTCTTAAATTTGTATTTTTAAATTTAATTTGGCTCATATAATATCAAAATAGATAAATATATAATTTTAAATATATAAATATTAAATAAATTTAAAATAAAAGTTTTAAAATCAAATAAAAAATAATAAAATTTGAGAAATGTCAAAAATTAATCATATAAAATTTAAGAGATGAAACTATACATTTGGCCTTTTAGATATTATCTACATTGAATTAGAATAAAGCTCTTACAGGGTTTATTAGTTTGGTTTCTCAAAGCATTTTCTGGAGAGAAATTCTAATAAATTCTTATTTTATTTTATTTTTGTGTGTATATAAATAAAAATCTCTAAAAAGATAACTAATATTCTTTAATATAGGTTTATTTGATTAAAAAAATTAAAATATTTTTTTGATGTAATGTACTTTTAATACTTCAATCTCTAAAAAATAAAAAGAAGCCGTCCAACTAAAATAAACTCATTAGCGACAATAGAAAACCTATACACTCTTAACACTCCTCAATTAAAAAAACATTTTAGCTTTGGCTAAATCGTTGAAATTTGAACTATCTAATCATATTAATACAAAATTTATATAGCTTTGGGACCAATTAAATATTTTTTTGTTTGAGCAAGTATTGCACAATTGCAAATCATTTTTTTTTAAATTCTATAATCTTTCTCATGATATTTTTTTAACAACAATTACATATTACAACATGTAACACTCTATATATTATATTATATGTATTATATTTAATATCTATCATATATTATCTATTAATATTATTATATTTATATAGTGTGTTAAACATAAATTATTTGTATTGTTCAACGATAATAATATTAATATTGATGGCGTGTTGATGATGATGGCGGTAGGTTGATGGGGTTGTTGGCGGTAACTATAGCGTTATTTCTAGTAGGGGTGATTTTGATGACAGTGAAATTGCTATGAGGTTAGTTTTATCTTGTGTAAATACTATAGAAGAGTTACATTAATTTTATTTTTTTTAATTTTCAATTATTATAAAATATTATTTTAGTATTGAACCTTGGCTTTGTAGAGTACTTTGTTTTATTTTGTATTTAAATGGTCAAAGTACTAATATATATATATATATATATATATAATATGCGGCTTGCTCGAAATCATAATAATCAATTTTTATTTAACCGTTGAGCTTGAAGGAGTCAATTCAATACAATATATTTTTTTTGAAACACTCAAATTAAGAAGGTAAAATTCCTTTTTTTTTTTACTTTTTAACAATAAATAAAAACAAAACATTTGTCTAAAATATAAATTTTAAATATATAAATTTATAATTATGTTTATAATTAATATATGTATATAAAAATATATAAATATAAATTATAATGATTATAATAAATATATAAATTATAAATAATATAAAATAGAATATAAATAAAATAAAATTAGAAAAAAAACTAGAAATCTAATCTATAGAATAATAATACAGAATAAAATATTATGAAATGAAAATAAAATATAAAAACGTAAATTACTATTTATCTTATGTGTTTTGACTTCATATACTATTTCATTTTTTACATTTGAAAAAATATTAATTTATCTCTGAAATTTACAAAATTATGTAATATTGCATCCTTGACAGAGGACTAATGAGTGTTAACTGTTGCAAATGTCAGGGATGAGTAAATATTTTTTCAAATGTCAGGATGAAATAGTATATTAGGCCAAATCACAAGGGGCAAATAGCAATTTACCCAATATAAAATAATCTTTTATATGTTGGGGCTAGAAATGTAAAAATTAAGGGTTATTTGGCCCTAACATTAAAGTTAAGGGGCCCATTTGAACTTTTGTCCAAATAGGCAAGGACTAAAGATGGAAAAACCGGCCACGTAATCTAACTAACCCACGTGTCGCCACCCCACCAATCACGCGCTAACATACAAAAAATAATAAGAGCCGTTATTAGATGGACCTTTTTCCTTGGCGCTTTACAATCCCCAACGTCTTCATCCTTAGATCCGTTATCAACGGTCATTTTTTTTCCAACGACTTTTTAAATTTTAAAAAATAATCAAATCAAAATTAAATAACCCCTCTATTCAACTATTTTTTTAGTGGGCGTTTGTGATAATTATCGAAATGTAGCCGTTAGTGTTAAATTTCCAATAATAACTTTATTTATATTCTATTTTTTTAAAACTATCGGTTTTTTAAAATTTATTAAATTCAAATTAAGTTCGATTAGGATGATATTATTAAGACAACTAAAATTTTTTGCGACTCAATTTAAAAATATTACTTAAATGAAAATAATTCTTTATAAATTAATCTCAACTGTTATTGGTTTATTCTATTTTTTTTACTCATACCAGAAAACTATAAATATAAAGATCACATTTTTAATTAAAAATATAAGAAATTTAAATTTTTATACTTTTTTTCAAAGTGCATATAATTTTTGTAATTTTTACTATTCAATAATGATTTTTTTTTTTGCAAATTAACTTTTTTTTTTTATAAATAATATCATTTAATGTATAAAAATGATTTCATGCATAGAAGCAATTAAATAAGTGAAGTAGAGATAAAATAAAATAAAATAAAATTTTCTCATATAAAGTTTTAAATAAATAAATTATGTGAGATATTAAAATAAAAATATATATTTACCAAATATACAAATTAGTCCATTTTTAGAAAATTTTTACCCCTCGCTGAATGTATTACACCCTATGATTGAATATATGACACATAATTTACAATTAGTCAATAAAAATAAAACACCTATATTTACTATTCACATCCAAGTGTTATGCAAGTAAGAATTTTTCCATTTTTAAATTGTTATAAGCTAAAAAAAATAGGTGTCCTATCATTCTGCTGATTCTTAGTTAAGAAAAAATGAAAAAAAAAATTGACATTGCAATAAAGAAAAAGAAAAAATGAGTTAGTGAGGGAAGCAAACAACAATAATGGCAACGCGTTTTTGGAAAAGATGCATATACAATGCTAACAATAGTGTGTTAAATTAATGATAGCAACTAATTACTATACGCGCAAAGCAGAAACAAAGAAAAGGAAAAAGCCAAAGTGTCCAAAAGTGTTAGGCCAGGCCAGCTCTCTATTGCCTACTTTGCACCTAACTTGTTCCTTTTTATTTACACTATCTGGGATCCAACATTATTAGTACATCCTCATTGATCCTCTATAAATGCTAGAGCTATAAGAACCCATTTTCAGTCTTCTTCAGAAATCATACATATACATCTCTTTAGCTAGTAGCTGGCTTCTCTCTCAGTCTCAAAATCTCAATCTCAATGCCAACTATTTTGCTAAGGATTTTTCTTCTTTACAAGCTTTTTAGTACTTTTCTTGTCTCTCTACTTCCTAAGAAGTTCATTAGCTTCTTTTTGCCTTCTTCTTCGTGTCCTAGTAGCACCCACCAAGAAAACTTAATCCTTGACCAACAAGAGCAGCAAAAAATAGTACCCTTTACTTCAAATTTAGTGTCTAAAAGAATGGACTCATCAGAGCTGAAGCATGTGTTCGAAATGTTTGATAGGAATGGAGATGGCAGTATAACGAAAAAGGAGCTCAATGAGTCGCTTGAGAATCTTGGTATATTTATTCCTGATGGAGAATTATGTCAAATGATAGAGAATATTGATGTGAATGGTGATGGATGTGTTGATATTGATGAGTTTGGTGCTTTGTACAAATCTATAATGGATGAAAAGGATGAAGATGAGAATATGAGAGAAGCTTTTAATGTGTTTGATCAAAATGGTGACGGGTTTATTACTGGTGATGAATTGAGATCTGTTCTGGCTTCTCTTGGACTTAAACAAGGGAGAACCTTAGAGGACTGCAAGAAGATGATCACTAGAGTTGATGTTGATGGTGATGGTATGGTTAATTTTAAGGAGTTTAAGGAAATGATGAAAGGTGGTGCTTTTAGTGCTCTTAGTTAAATGTCATTCGAGGGGTGAGAGACCTTTGTTAAGGTTGTAAATATTTTTGGAGGTCTAGAAAACATTGGTGACGTGGGTTATCGCTTCGCCACCTGGCTTTGTCGCGTTGGTTGATCGAGAGTGTAGGTGGATGAGCTACAGCCATTGGGTTGTTGACACGTGTCGACGGATCCAGGTAAACCAAGTCACCATTGCCTCTCTCATTGTTCATTTCTTAACATAGAATGGAAGTTGGGATGCAGATGTGACATGTTGAGAAGAGCCAAAAATTAGAAGACTACTTGATTATTCTTTTTGAGGGTGTTGTTTATGTGTTTAAACATTGAAGGATTGGCTTGATGGACTATTGTTTTTAATTAGTGATAATCTCCTCAGTATTATTATTATTTTTTCTTCTCTGTTATGCCTTCTTGTTATTGGTTTTATGTGGTCAATCAACAGTACAAAAAGTTCAGACTTTGATGACTAGTATCTGTCTAGTTTCTTGACGACTTAAAACTTTTTTTTTTTCAATAGAATGCCATATATTTTAAATTCGCATTTATCATCCACTATAATTTAGGTTGCTAAAGCTTGGCAATGTTTAATTAATTGTCTCTGCCAAACCATGGTAGCTTCAAAACTCATATATGAAGTAATCATAGAACTGCTTTTCAAAAAAAAAAAAAAAGTAATCATAGAACTGAAATTGTTGTCATTGGCATAGAAATTTATTTAAAGAGTTGACTCAATAATATAAGATCCTATTGAATTTCTATAGTGGAAGATTCTATATTTTAATTTTTATTAGATCAAGTTCTTTTAGACTAGTACCAATTATAAAGTACGAAAATAATTACTCTTTTTTACTAACATCTCCGGGTTGCAAAAAAAAAAAAAAATTATATATATAAAACCGATTTGCATAGAGTTAATACTCTCATAATCTCATCTAAAACAAGTCGTTGATGGTAAGATTGCAACAAATTTAGTTCTCACTTCCACATTACAACCAAATTTAAAAATTTGTGGTGTTGAAATTTAACGACTTGATCTAGTTGTTAAAAAAAATTGATTAGTTGTTAAAAAGAATCTGATCAGATATAAGACAGCAAAGGGGATGGATTAGGCAATGCTTACTAATCAGAAATCAAACAATCCAACTGTTGTATGCCATAACTAGAAACAGATAATCAATTTGGTTAAGTCACAAGAAAACTCCAACTCATGTAAGTGGTAATTGTCAATCATTGGATTCTGAGAACAAAGTAGATCTTTAGGGTAGGGATTTTTGCACTCCTCCTCTTATAATTGTACTTCACTTTGATTTCATTTATAGTTTAAATGATTTAATTGTCCTTAATTCAAAATAATTATATTTTATTATTTCATTAAATTATAAAAAATGTATTTTCCACAACAATCAATACTAACTTAATTAATTATGTATATATTGTCAAAATTAATAATTTGAATGTAAATAAGAGCTATTTATAATAATTTGTTATATTATATTATTTTATTATTCAACTTATAGTGCTAAACTTTTATTAAAAAACAGTTATATTTTAATATGAATTTAGTTAAGAAATATTAATTTTTAATTTTTAATTTTTAATTTTATTAACATTTCAAGTGTTCATACATAGTAAAAAAATTTCAATTGTGAATTTAATTTTTAAGTTTTCTATTAAATTTTAATGAAATGGCATTATACAACATATAACAAATTTTAATAGTGAATTTAATTTTGAGTTTCTATTAAAATTTTTTAATAAAATGATAGAATATAATACTAAAAATATTACATGTAGTAAAAAATTAATATAAAATAAAATAATTAAATTTTTTTTACAAATATTAATTAAATTGATAGAAATATAATCTTTAATTGAAAGGTACTAAAGTTATTGTATAAATATAAAAATTCAGATGAAATGCACTCATAAAAGGAGGGAGTGCAAAAATCTCTACCAAGATCTTTAATGTTAAAACCATCTCCAACAACACTTAGTAATATTTCTGGCCCTTCAATGCAATTCAGAAAACTTACCAAACTTTTGGTAAAAAATTCACTTCAATACAAAAAGGTATAATTGGTATAGGATTGAATCCCTGGGCATATACAATTAATTAGCTACCAAAACTGATCTTCATAATAATTAACCTGCAAAATTGTGGTACTTAATTGGATTAGTTCCTCCAAAGGTTATTAGACTTTGATTTGATTTCAATTCAATTTTTGAATTTTAATTTATATTTTTTTCGGTACCAAAAACCCAAATAATTTTACAACTATCTCTCATAAAAATTTTTGGTCCCTAAACAATCTAATATTATTATTTTAATTCAAGATTAAATAAAATTGACAAATAAATCCATATTTTCCAGCTTAATAGGAAATCAAATGGTGAATTCACCTTGAACAGCGTCAAAGCTTTGGAAAAAATAAAAATAATATTCTAAAACTCTATGTAATTTTAAGATTAAATTGAAAAGATAGAAGATTAAGATATTAAAAAGTTCTAAAGGAAACTTAGAGGTATTAAAAATCTTTGGCAATATCATAAAAAAAAAAAATTGAATTTTAGTACAACTTTAAAAAGCGCAAAATGGGATGACCACAGGTAAACTGCATTTAACCCTACTTGATTCCATAAAAGTCTCGAAACCACACTTAAATACAGTTTTTTATGGGTGTAATTGGGTCTAATTGAGCCGAATTTTACCTAACTCAGACTTGATTCGTTTTATAATCGAGCTGAATTCGAGTCGAGTTTACTATGTCACTTGGTGTTCACAAGTTGTTCGTAAGTTTAAATGAGCCTAAAGAAATTTTAAAAAATATAAAAATATAAATAAAAAAATTATAATATATTTAATAAAAATTATGATTTTATTCTAATAATATATTTTTTAAAATATTTTTTACAATATATGAATTTATATATTAAATACATAATCAAATTATTAAATATTAAAATTATAAACTAACTCGCAAACTTCACAAGATGAGTTTTATATATAGTTTGATCTCGGCTCATTTATTAAACGAGTTTTGATATACGAGATCGAACGAGATGTTAACGAGTCAAACATCTAGTTGCTCGCAAGCAGTTCGACTTGTTTATAGCTCCATCTGCACAACGTATTTAGGCTAACTTTAATTTATATTTTTAATTTTTAAGTTCATATTTAATTTTTTTATTACATAAATTTATAACATTATAACAAAATTAAATAAACATTCATAAAAAAAGACAAAGATTGAATAATTACAACTATTTTTTACAACAACAACAACAATAATAATAATAATACAAATAAATTCGTACATCTCAAAATTTATAAAATAAAATCACACATTAGTCTAAGAATAAATAAATAACTACACAATTGAAAATAAATGGCAGGAAATAAAAAATACATCAATATAAATACAAAATAAATAAAGATTAAGGGAAATAAATTCTAAAATTTTTTTTATCGTCCTAAAAATTTAACTAATTTAATCCTGTTATATTATCTTGCAAGAAATAAATATTTTAAATTTAATGGTCTAATTAATCTTATTAAATAAAAAATTGATATTTATTAAATTTAAAAAATAATAAATAAAATAAAACAAAATAAAAGTTCGCATTTATACTTTAAATGAAAAAGTTGAAACGTAACTCCAAAAATCAATTTAGGTTCAAACATTTTAAAACAAGCCTAAATGAATTAATTTTAACGTAGGCTGAGCCTTCGGAATTTTGCTTTTTTTTTTTTTCTTTTTGATTCAGTTATCCGATTAATTTGGTTTAATTTTTAATTTTTTTTTTTTTGAATAAAAAGAAACTTCATTACTGTAAATCCAAATACATAAGATTAGAAAAAAAGTAGGAGCTAAGTCCTCCCAAAGCATGAAACCTGACACAAAATTGGCCACCCTTCCTAATAAACATGACTTTAATGTTATTTAGTTGAGCCAACAGATGTCTACAATCATCAAGAATAAGACCAAGAGGAGGAGTATGAATGCGACAAAGGACTCCGATGACGAAAATATTCTAAATAGATCTTTAATATTTGAAATTTGAAATCTCAAAAGGTTTAGATGTATTTTCAAGGGGATTTAATTAGTTTTTAAAGGATTTAATTTGTTAGATTTTATTTTTTTAGGGATCTTTTTGTAATTAAAAGTTAAAAAAAAACTAAACCAATCGAAATTATGTAATTCCGATCGGAATTACATATTTCTGATCTGCAATATGTAATTCCGACCGGAATTACACATTTTCGGTTGGAAAATATGTAATTTCAACTGGAATTGTGCTCTTCCGATTGCGCCCGTCTGTATTTTTTTATTTTCTTTTTCTTTTTCAGTAAATAAAAATTTATTTTACTTTTTTGATTGGTGGAATGATGTGATAAATCCTTTCTAGATTTTTTCTAAAATAAAAGTCCAGATTAAACTAAAACTTTATCTCCTGTAACTTACAGGAGGATACGCCTTTTAGCTTAGGTTTTTTTATATAAACCCAACTTAACTCTCCTGTGAAAAAAAAAAAAAACTTTTTTGGAGATGCAGCATACACTCCTGCGTATATAGAGCCTAAAAAATCTTTTTTTTACGTATTGTTTTAAAAGAGTAGAAAACCTTTTGGAGAAGAGCAATCAATTATTGAATATCTATTCAAAAGCAACAGTGATTTACACCACTCCGAGGAGCAAATCAATATGGTATCTATTAAATCATTTCTTTTCTATTCTTTTTCTATTTTTTTATTTCATTTTATTATTATTCTATTTGATTATATTTTGATTTAATTTTAATTCTTAATTTAGTTTAATTACTAATCCATATTTGTTCTTTCTTTGTATATTTATGGTGATGGAGGGGTGACATGATACATGGAGAAAATCTACGGAGAATCCATAAAGACCCATGAAATGCCATGGATTTTTATTGTATACTTGAATTTAGTTTTTTAGGGTTTATTTAATTTTTGGTTGTTTTGTTGTTTGTTTTATTTTATTTTATTTTTTTAGGTTTGTACTTAATTATTTATTTTATTTTGTAGATAATTGTAATAGCCCCATTAGTGAGATTATAGTGAAACCCTCTACTTTTATTGTTTTTTTTTTTAAAAATTGATTAGTAAATAAGTTTATTTGGTAAAACCTAATTAAAATTAATGATGGCCTTAGTTAATTTAGGTTGCATGTAAATTAAATTAGGGTTAGAAATCATTAGATGCCTGTTTTAATTGATTTATTTGTTTATTATTTTTATGATTATTTTTTTGCTTTAATTGTTTATTATTTTTATGTTTTAAATGATTATACATTTTTTTTATATCCTAAATGTTTATTTTATTTTATTAGTTTTCCATATTTTTTATGTTTGTTTTGTTTGTATTTTAGCTCATAATTTTAGGTATTAGGCTAATTCATTAGATTCACCTAATCATTAAATAGGCTTAATAATTTAATTAGGTTTTAGATTTGAATTAAATAAAGTTTAGGCCCATAATTAAATTTAGATTTTAGATTAGAGAAAAAAATAGGCCCACTTAGGTTAATTTAATTTAATTTAGACTTAGCCCATTAACTTAATTCTTTTTCCATAATTTGTAGAATTAGGATCATATTAAATTAAAATATGTAGAATTAGGCCTACTAATTAAGGCCTTTTCATAATTTGTAAACATAGACTCATTTTTAGAAATAAAATAAATAGACTTAGGTTTACTTAAATAAAATTGAGTAGGAATTAGTCCCATTAGCTTTAGGCCCATTTGTAAATTAAAATATGTAAACTTAGCTCACTTTAATTAAAATATGTAGATTAGACTAACTTATGATTGGATGTGTCTTGTATGAATGCATTTTTTATGTGATTTTTCATGGATTGGTTGCCTTAGGGTTAGATGGATGTTTAATTAGGGTTTATATGAAATTGCATATAATTAGAGGATAAGATAGTTATTCATAAAATAATTCTAAATGAACACAAGACTAAAAGAAGTTGGTATTCCGTACCCAGAACTCCTGGTTGTGGTTCTAGCTTGTATTAGAGAATCGAGTTACCACCACCTTCGATTTGTCCCAATTATTACCCTGGGAGGCGACTCCTTATCTCCACGCTATGTCTTTGTGATATAGTAGTGTGTTCCCTAGAGCCTTGAGCTCAAACAGTGTCACGGTTGTAATAAACTTAGACGCACTTTAAACCCCGTCGTCTACAGCATCTATCTCCACCAAAATATGGGAAACTTGTCTCTCCTTAATCCAGCTTAAAGCCTTTCTTAGACCCAAATGTTATGCTTCGCTAACATCAAAAGATCCACTAACACACTGATTGCGAGCAGCAATGAAGCAATTTGCATCATCTCGCAACACAACGCTAATACCTACCTCACAATGATCAACAAAGACATCATCATCTATATTACACTTATACTAGCCCTTATCGGGCAACTGCCATATGGAATGATCAACCATACTAGTTTGAGAAGGCATTGTAGTAGAGGAGAGTTGTGCTTGATGTCATTGCTGCAGAACCGAATTAGCAAAGTGAATATATTGCAAATGGGACCTCTTAATTTGATTCCAAATTAAATTTGATGTCATTGCCAGATGCTCCATAATATCATAGCCAACTGAGTCCTACCCTGATCATCATTAAGTAGAAAATGGCAAACTAACCATGACTGAAAATCAAGCACTGTACCATGATCAATTCTCACCACGCCAAGAGACAAACTACTCCGGGTAAATGAACAGAGCACAAAAACATGAGAAATGGATTAAGAAGCTTGAAGGCAAAGTGGGCATAAGGAGGAAATATTAACATGCCTGCTCAAGAGATTATCAAAAGTTGGAATACAATTGCGACACACCCTCCATAGGTGAACATGAATTTTCAAAGGCACTTGAAGCTATTAAAAAAACTTCTAAAACTGAACTTGAGAGGGCTGAACACTAATCATCGAATCATTACATAAGGCACAATGACAACTTTTAACTGTAAATTACCCTTGAGGATCCCAACGCCACATGATTTTATCCTTGTTCATTGATAGCTTAGAGGATTCCCAATGATTAACTTCTGATTATTGTTAATGAAAAGATCCTATCAACATCCCAATTTTTCCTATCAGTACAGATTAAATAGTGAACTCTAGCATCTTCTAGACCAAATGGAATAAGAGTACTTATCATGCCATTTGTTGCCTTTGAAACCTATTTATCATGCCAAATCGAAACTCGTTCCCCATTCCTTATTCTCCATACACAACCTTGTTTCAAAATATCCTGCACTGCAATAAGACCTTGTCAAACATAGCTTGGATTGTATCCTAATGTTGCATTGAAAAAGTCACATATAGGAAAATACTTGGCCTTGAAAATGTTGGATACTAAAAAATCTGGATTAGCCATAAAACACCAACCTTACTTTGCCAAAAGGCTGAGATTAACATCTTTAACTCTCTTGAACCCCATACCACCATGCTTTTTAGGACGACAAAGCCACTGCCAACTCATCCAATTAACACCCTGTGACTCATTTAAATTCGTAACCCACCAAAACTGATTCATAATTCTTTCAATCTTAAGACATAATCCCTCCGGTAGTAAAAACACACCCGTAGCATAATTAAATGGCTTAAGTAATTATCTTAAGAAGAATTTCTTTCCCAACCTTACTTAGAATTTTTCTCTTCCACCCTTGAATTCTTTGCTAAACTTGCTCTTTGATGTAGGAAAAAATTTCCTTCTTATTCTGGCCAACTAGATATGGAACACCCAAATAATTCTCCCTTTCCGTAGCTTCTGGAACATCAAGAACACCGCAGACATCTTGCATTTGCTAAGCACTGAGGTTAGAATTAAGGAAAATATTAGATTTTTGAAAGTTTATTATCTGACCTAATGTACATTCATATTGATGCAATATTCTCTTGACATGACTCACTTCCTCTTTGTCAGCTTTAAAGAAAAAATAATTGTCATTAACGAAGAACAAGTGAGTCACTGTAGGTACAATCCTGGCCATTGTAAAACCATGAATAAAGCCTTACATCTCTCTGTGCTTAATAAGTGCTGACAGTCCCTTAGCATAGATAATAAATAGGTACGGAGACAATGGGTCTCCTTGCCTCAGACCTCATTGAGGCAGAATAAGGCCCAAATCCTGATCTCATAAGAAATAAAAAATTAAACTATTTCCACATACATCATAACTAGACTCACAAATCTATAGTGAAATTCCTTTTTTTGCAGCATCTCCCTAAAAAAAGGCCACTCAACTCGGTCATATGCTTTTGACACGTCAATTTTAAGCGCCGCCCAACCTTTTTTGCCTTGAGTTTTCCTCTTTAAATAATGCATGGTTTCAAAGGCTATAAGAATATCGTCCGTGATTAATCTACCATTTACAAAAGCACTTTGAGCCTCCGAAATGATAAATGTAAGAATGGGTTTGAGCCTGTTGGTAAGTATCTTTGCAACCACCTTCTACAACATATTGCATAGTGATATTAGATGGAGATCAACCATTTTCATAGGATTCCTCTTCTTTTGAATAAGATAAATTGTCATATCATTCAAACCCTTAGGTAAGGAACAATTGTTGAGGAAGTGTAAACAAGCCTCTGTGACACCAGCACCTATGATAGATCAAAATTGTTGATAAAAGGCAGGATTAAAGCCACCTAAACTGGGAGCTTCTAAAAAGTACGGATATGGACACGGGATACGAATACGGTGATACAACGATTTTTAAAATTTAAAGACATGATATGTGCGGGACACGTTATATATATATATAAAGATGATTTATAAAAAAAATAAAGTTAGAGTGATAAAATAGAAATTCAATGAAATTTAAACACTTAATATAATCATTTAATTAATTATCTATCATTGTCATATATAAGGTGAAGATAAAAAGTGGTCAATTAAATATATTATTAAATTGAATAAATTAAATTATTAATAAATAAATTATGAATAAATATATAAATTAAATTAAATTATATAAAAAATAGAGCTAAAAAGTATCCCATCGTATCCTAAAAGTATATTGCCTTGTCCTTCACTTGTCACAGTCATGTCTTTCCCGTGTCCTAAAAATAAAAAAATAAAAAAATAATAGGATACATGTCCAACTGTGTCGGACACATGTCAGTGTTCAAAAAATGTCTGATATGAATACCCCATCCTATTTGAAGTGTTGGCACTTCAAAGGAGAGCTTTTGTGTGGGTGCATAGCAAACACAATATTCCTCACCTCATTAGTTGTAAATGGACCCCACAAACACTCATTCTACTTTGCAAATACACACCGAGACACAGCATCAATAACATCATTCCTTTCCATACCATTAGAAAAGAAGAGCTTAGTGAAATAGTCAATGATAACCTGCTCTAATCCGTTACCCCAAGATCGCCAAATCCCATAATCATCATGCAATTTGGAAATCTAATTAACTCGTCACCTATTTGAGGCAGCTTTGTGAAAATATCTCATATTGTGATCACCCTCCTTCAACCAAAACGTTTTCTCTTTGTTTCCAAAAGACTTATTGTTGAGCAAAAAGTCAATTTAGTTTTATGCATCAATATAACGCGCAATAGAATAAGAATCCCGTAAACCCCTCAACCGCTACATATCAACTTTACAACTATTAATCTACTTCTTGAAATCCCTAGAGATAGTCTCACCCTAACCTTACAATGCCTCTCCACATTGCTTAATTGTATCCTGAATTGGCAAATTTTGAGCTCTATCCCAAACACTCTGAACAAACTCTTTGCAATTAGGTTCATGAAGCTATGAGTTCTCAAACTTAAACCTTTTCTTTCAGATATGCTTAAGATGAATATGAAGAAGCAAAAAAAAAAAAAAAAAGGGAATGGTCAAAAACCAGAGAATCAAGGTTCTATACCTGAGCCATAAGAAACATTGACAACCAATTTTGAGTAGCGCAAGCACTATCCAGCCTTTCCTCTATCCAGCTTTGAGAACCTCGACCTCCAACCCAAGTATATTGATGACCTGTCATCCCCATATCCACTAATTCACGGTTATTTAAAGCTTTTTGAAATCCATCGAAGAGCCAGTTTGGATGAATGAAACGACCTAACTTTTCAGCTGGAGACAAAATATCATTAAAATCACCAATACAGCACTATGAGAGATAAAATCTTGACCGCAACTGACGCAATAGATCCTAGGACTCTCTTCGCTTACTCCTTTCAGCAAAACCAAGAACCCAGTTAACCTCCGTTGACCTTGCCCTTCAACAGTAGTACACACATTATTATGATGCTAAGAATAGCTAAGGAGCCAAGCTATAGTCAACTTTTCTAGAGTAATGCAAGACCACCTCCTCGTCCAACTCTATCCAACACAAATATTCCTCCATAATCTAACCTTCGCCTTATCTTCTCCATTGTTTCCCTAGTAACCAAAGTTTCAATTAAAAACACAAAAGTGGGCTGAATAGACCTAATAAGGTCTTGGAGTACTTGAACTGATTGTGCATTAGCCAGCCCACGACAGTTCCAACTCAAGGTACCCACAGGTCCTGGCAAGCCTGGAGACCAGAACTCACCGGTAACAAGTTTTTTGGTTAATGCAAAACCAATTCAGATGGGCTGGCCACATTCTCCACTTGCAGCCCATTATAGACGCTGTTATCTTCAACCTCTTACGTTTCATATCCATGATAATTAAACCACCAATATTCTCTTCTGTTATCCCAGGCAACTTCCCTTTATCATATGATGCCTTATCCATAGGAACTATCATAGAGATTTGAATTCTAGAACATGTGCCTCCCCTTTCTCCCGGAATATGATCAATGGTCAAATTAACTACACCCGTAAACTGTCCAAAACCAGCATCATCAATTACCATTGTATCCATACAGTAGTTTGGGTTGTCATCTTCATCTGGATAAGGAATTTCTGGCCTTAACCACTGTTCTCTGATTACCATCCCCGCCTTGCGATTGGGTGGAGCCTGAAGATCAGAACCGTAGGCCTTCTCCACCTTACCATATAAACTTGAAAATAAATGCCGGAAAAATTTATCAGCGTGCCCTAATAAGCCACAGATAAAATAAAATGTTGGTAACCTCTCATAACAGACTTTGAGCTATACCCAATCCCCACCCTTTTTTTAATCTTCATCTTTTGCTTTAAAGGTAACTAGAAATCAATTAACACTTTGATTCTCAGCAAAATTTTGCTCATCTACCTACGGGAACGTACCAGCATAGTTGCCAATTGACTCAGCAATTCATTCGAACATAAAACCTATTGGAAGATCATATACTTGGAGCCAAAACTCAGCACATAATAATGGAACTTATAATGGTTGTTCCCCTAGACAGAGCCTATTCACTATCAACAAATGATTATTAAAGGTCCAAGGTCCCCTATTTAATACACGTTGCATATCCAATTCATGAAAGAACTGGAAGAGATACCATGCATCTGATAATTCCTTAATACAGACTCTTTTCATAAGACGCCAAATTGAAGCTAACGTATTCCGCATCGCATCAAAGTTGACACATTTATCTATCAGGAATCTGCCAACCAAATAGTAAATGATCTGGTCATTCTGACCATCGACACCATCATCGTCAATAATCACTCCCCTCCTTTACATTGTCATCAATGGATGAGTGCGCACATCATCCCTCCAAATTACCATCAGTTGTTGCACTCGTCGTTGCTATGCAAACTCTTGGAAACAACAAAAACCTACGATGGAGTACTGAGAAGAAAAAAGTAATAACAGACATAAACAAACATTAGAAACTATACTTGTCAGAACAACAAGAGAAAATGGACATGTCATATAGACAAGACCATGAACACAATTTTTGATAGGCCCGATGCCATCATATATCAACAACTCAAACACAACTCAACTATACAAAATATTAAGTTCAAGAAGCCACCAATATCTGATAGAGGAGGAGCGCGTGTTTCTATACTTATATTATATCATGACGATTTTTAATTAGTGTGGTTCGGTTCAATATAGAAAAGTTTAGGTTACTGAAAAAATTGAAAAAGATCCCAAAATTTAACTTGATTTTTGAAATATTTTAAATAATATATAAATATTAATTTAATTTAAAAATCACAAAATAAATTAAAATTTAAAATTTTAGTTTTTATTTCCTTCAGTTTTATTTTTGGGGTAAAATATTAGTTTTTTAAGTTTGGTTAATTCTATTTTTTAAATTCCGGTCCAATTTCATTTTTATGCACCCTACAAGAAAAATGCTAAAGTGGTAAAATGTTGTTATAAATTTGAAAAATATGATTTTAGATTTGTATTAACATTTTTTGCGATTGTCATTTAATTGGGTATCGCTGCATATTAAAGCCACATTTTTTTCTAAGTGTTGGTATACACTTTTAAACATCATTTTTGGTACCACTTATTTTAATATTTTTTTAAGCATGCAATTTATTTAAAGTGATTTACTGCAATAATTATAAAATATTGCTTTAAGGTTATACGATAGCATTTATTCAGTGTTGTTTAAGAACAATCACAATTGTCACTACAATGCTTTACATTGACATTTGAAATACATTTTTGTATAAACATTTTTAATCATTTTATAATTTTAAATTTCTATTTAATAAATTTCACTTTACACACACATACATCCAAAACAATAAGAAATTACAAACAATTACATATATTTAAGGTCAAGAAAATTACATTGTTTGATAAGTGTCAATGTACATTATCCATTAAATATAAATACAAGATGCCTACCAAAGTATCTATCCAATCAAAATAATAAAATATGCCTAGTCATAAATTGAAAATGATTGATTATATGTAAAAAGAATTTGAGATCATGAATGTTTATGTCCCAAAAGATATATTGCAAATGTCCTTCACTTGATACATGTTTACACCTCCACAACGTAAATAAAATTGTAGCATAAAAATCACAAGTCTATAGTATACAAGGAATGAAATGAAAAAGACAAGTATAAAGATCATGGAAAAATACGTAATAAGAAATAATTATGAAAATTGGACCACTAAGATTATGGAAAGAAAAAGAAATATAGCACAAAAACCACACAACATGAATCAAGGACATGAGTCAGTGTAGATTTCTAATTAAGTTGTTAATTTTAGACTGTTCTTAAAATATTAAATGGAGCTTAGCTTGCAATTTGATAATATGAATTAGAATAGTATTAATGATAATATGCGATGATTAAATCCTACTTATACACCTGATAACAATATTGCTACTATCTCTACCAATGCCTCAATCAATTAATGAAAGGAACAACAAGATAATTAATTTAGAAAAAGAAATGATTGGACAAGGAACAACATTGATACATCATCAGTGTAAAACATGTCATCATTTCAATCAAACACTTTTAGCAATGGTAAAAAACTCTTCTAGAATCTTCTTCTCATTGATGCGTGGCATGTACTTATTTAAAAACTGATGCTCTCATTCAAATATTAACTGATACATACATGACATGACATGACATGACATGACATGAAATACAAACATATACATATTTTTATGAATAATTGAGGTGAGCCTACAAAATTTTCATGAGGTTTTAGTTGCAGTGAATGGAGATTTTTTCTTTAAGGGAAAAGATCTATCAACAGTTCCAGAAGTTGCACTTTCTTGCGATGTTGGTCTATGCCCCATATCAATTGGCATTGAAGTTGAAATTGATGTTAGCTAAAATCTTTAATTCAATTCTATCTCCTTTTGCAAGGGACTATGGGGAGAAAAGAAGGCTTTCATTCACTTTGTATACTGTGAGAGCTACTTAGTTACTTTCTTACCTTGCTTACGTCCCTATAGGAGCTATAGAATTGACTTATTTAATCCTACCGCTACTCCTTGCTTGAAGGCATTCGCCATTCACATTCATGTCAAGCATTGAGTAATTAGTAAGGTAAGTCAGTCAGTCTCTTGATCACCATGCTCTCATCTATTTCCTTCAGAAGGGGGAATCCATGGTATATATAAGATGTATGAATCTATGAATAAGAGTAAATCCCGCGAGAAAACACTACTTCTTTTAGTGTTGTCGGTATTCGTAAGTCAACTGGGTCACATTCATATAGTATCTAATAATTTATTTAATAATAATTTAATATTTAATAATTTAAAATAAAGTAATTATATAATATTTATATAGTATTCAGATAATATTCAATTATATGACATTATTAAATAATTAAATAATAATAAATTGTAAATATATAATATTAAACAATTATAATTAATTTATATATATATATTAAATGTTATGAGAAGAAAATAAAATAACATTTTATTATAAATGTTGGTTAATAATAAAAGATATGTTGCAAAATAAAAATAAAAATGACATTTATAATAAATGTCACTCAATATTGAAAAAAATGTCACATTAAATATAATATATTGTGACATGTGTAAAAATTGTTGTTTTACTATAATTTTACTTTCTTAAGCGATAGTTGTACAAAATATTATAAAAAATGTCACTATAAACCATTTTTCTTGTAGTGGCATAAGTTTCATTAATCTAGTTTTAGGTCATTGATTTAGTTTTGACCAAACTCATAGAATGTCAACCCTACCTTGTCTAGGGTTGAGCAACAACCAACCATCTTTGATTTTTTGAAAAGAATTGACTAGAATTTTTAGTCCGGTTTGGTAGTTGATGTTTGGGGTGCACTAGTTTGGTTTTGATTAAAAAGAATAATTGGTCTTCTGTTGGTGGGTCGAGGGAGACACTTCTCTATCCAATCTACCTAAAATTTGGAGATTCTATCTTAACATAAAACAATGTCATTTTAAGTTATATAAAAAGAAAAAATCCTACCCAATCCTTACTCACTCTCTGCCGCCTCACTCTGAACACACCCTCCCTCCCTCCCTCCCTCTCTCCAGTCTTCATCCTCTCCTACTCTCTTGAATCTCCTCGAGAAACCCTAACCTTGATCATGCTTCTTATTTTCTTAGAATGATATCTATAATATATTTCTTCTCTATTCTCTGTATTTTCCTAAAAGTCACCATTTCTCATATATTCTCTCCATTTCCCTATTCAAATCTGGATCAATATCTTATTATTTTTTTATTTACTTGAATCATAGATTCTGTAGTAACATGTTCTTTTGATTCTGTATTTTGTTAGTTTTTATATTGAAATAATTGATGATTTGATGTTAATAGCATAAAAATTACCATGCATGTTCACGATATGCCTTCTACGATAATTGAATGATTGATAAATGTAATATTTGTTAGATCTATGAATTTTATGTGTTTTGATCTTATAAAATAATATTTTTGAAAAAGTTTTTTGTTCCCATGATCTTAAGTTATTATTGTTGAGATTTATCTACTTTAATATAGATATTGAAAGGAGTCGGTTATACTACTTAGGCATCAAAGACATGTGTAGTGAGCACAAGTCAAAGTAGAGCAAATTTCAATAATTTTACTTTACATAACCCTTCATCACATGAAGAATTTCAATCCCAAGGATCCAATTTGCATTTAACACATAGCTAGATATCAAAACAAGAAGTAAGAGCAACAACTTAGGAATTCTAAGTTTTAAGAAAACTTACAATCTCCTAAGTTTGATGTAGACCATAATAGTATCTACAAGCTTTGGTGTAGTTAGGTTCAACACTTGGATCAATTGCTTAGGCTCCCAAGTGTTAGGCCTCAAGCTTGAAACACCAAAGCTCCTCCAAGTTACCTTCTTGCCTTGATTAGATTAGATGCAAGTAGCCTCTCAAATGACCCTCACAAAATTTGAACTAATTTAACGTCCTTGCAAGAACACTTAAGAACTAATTTTTACTCTTTTGTGGTGAGTTTTTAAACTCTCTAACCTTAGAAACATATCTTAGGTTATGTATATATATATAGAAAGTAAGCACCTCATGACATAAGCACCTCATGACATCATCCATGACATCAAGCACTCCCACGACATCATCTATGACATCAAGCACACCTTATGACATCATCTCAAGTTTAATTCTTGATAAAATATAACAAATACTAGAAACTTTTTTAGACTGTGTCATGTTTGTCCTGGCTAGGAACTTATTCATCAAGAATAGACTTAGATAGTATAGGATCTTATCTTGGTTCACTCTAGGCAATGAATTCCATCTTGGTCGAACACTCATCCCTACACTTAACTGACTAGAGCCACTACACACTATATACCCATATGTGATTAACACAAGTATGTAAGCGATAATAAACTTTAATCACTTAAATGTGGATGACCGTGTCACCTCAGGTCAAAGGACTACATGCACCATTATGACCTAGATTGTGATCATTGACTATAAGTGAATATCCTCGCGATCATAAATTTAATGTCATGTTCGATCCACCCATCACATGAGTATCTATAGATATCTCATATCAAGTAGCATAAGACTCACTACCTCCCATTATTAGTATCACATATCAATCAAGAAAAATAGACAGAGGTGATATTCAAATTAATATTACCCAAATATCAATTTATCGATTACGAACATTTTTAGCATATGTACTAAATAATATGTACTAAATAACTCTATCACTCATATTATCAACTCTTGATAATAGATTTATTTAACATTGTGCTAATGGGTGAATATTCAATTAAATAAACAGTTTAGATAAAAGAATATTCTTTATTGCCATTTGAGATTATTTACAATGTCAAAACATGTGATTGGCCTCTAGGGCATACCACTTATACTAACAATCTCCCACTTGCACTAGAGCCAGTCACTATGGTATTTGAGACCCATCTTCTCAAGATATTGATCTAACTATAGTTGCGTTAGTGCTTTAGTGAGTGGATCAACCATATTATTGGTTGAAGCTACCTTTTGTACAAGCATATCACTCTTTCCAACAAGTTCTCTGATAATATGAAAGTGCCTTTCTATGTGTTTGGATTTTTGGTGAGACCTCGGTTCCTTTGCCAAAGCAATGGCTCCATTATTGTCATAATAAAGAGGAATCAGGGACTCAATGGAAAGAACAATTCCTAGTTCAGTATTGAACTTTTCTAATCCAAACAACTTCTTTAGCAGCATCTAATGCGACTATATACTCAACCTTTTTAGTGGAATTAGCAGTGATACCTTGCTTGGAACTCTTCCAGCTCAATGCACGTCCATTACAAATAAACATAAACCTAGAGATAGACTTTCTATCATCCATATCTGATTGAAAATCAGAATCTGTGAAACCATCTATCTATAGATCACCTCCTCCATAAGTTAAGACTAGATCTTTAGTCCTTCTTAAGTACTTAAAGATCGCCTTAAAAACTATCTAGTGTTCTAAAATTGGATTGGATTCAAACCTACTAGTCATACTAACAATATACACAATATCAGGCCTAGTACACAATATAGCTTACATTAAGCTTCCTATAGCTAAGACATAAGGAACTTTGACCATTTGCTCCATTTCCTCAAGTGTCTTAGGTGACATACCCTTGGATAAATGGATACCATGCCTAAATTGTAACAATCCTCTCTTGGAATCAAGCATGTTGAACCTTTTCAACACCTTATCTAAGTAAAGACTTTGGGATAAACGTATCATTCTCTTTTATATATCTTTATAGACTTGAATCCCAAAAATATAGGTTGCCTCCCCTAAGTCTTTCATAAAAAAGGTTTTAGATAGCCACAGTTTCACCGAAGTCATCATACTAACATCATTTCTAATTAGTAGAATGTCATCCATATACAAGACTAAAAAAGTGAGTTGGCTCCCACTGACCTTTTTGTAAACATATGGCTCATCATCCTTCTTAATGAATCCATAAGAACAGATATTTTCATCAAAACGATGATTCCAACTCATTGAAGCTTGCTTTAGACCATGGATAGATCTATTAAGCTTCCACACTTTTGAGCTATCCTTGAATTCAAAACCCTTGGGTTGATCAATGAAAATGTCTTCCTTAATATAACTATTAAGGAAGACGGTTTTGACATCCATTTGTAAAACCTCATAATCATAGTTTGCAACTATAGCTAGAAGTATCTGAATGAGTTTAAGCAAGGCTACTGGTGAGAAGGTCTCTTCATAGTCGACCCCTTGCCTTTGGTGTAACCCTTTTGCTACAAGCCTTGCTTTATAGGTCTGTACCTTTCCATCTGCACCAATCTTTCTTTTGAAGATCCATTTGCATCCAATAGGTATAATACGTTTAAGAGGATCAACAAGTGTCTAGACTTGGTATGTATACATAGAATCTATTTCGGCTCTCATAGCCTCAAACCGTCTTGAAGAATTTTTATCACATAAAGCCTCTTTATATGTAGTAGGATCATCAACATGAATGCTTTCTTCATGAACATGCAACTCTTACATATGAAGAAAACCATATCTCTTTAGAGGACGAGATACCCTACTAGACCTTTTAGGAGTCGATGTGACAACATTCTCAATAGGAATAGGCTCTTTGGGTTCGATCAATATCCATTTCATCAATTTATTGGACTTCCTTAGATGACTCCTCTAACATTATCTTCCTTCCTTGGCCACCTTCCTTAAGAAACTTTTTCTCAAGAAAAATATCATCTTTACTTACAATAACTTGTTCAGTAGGAAGATAAAAGCAATACCCTAAACTATCTTGAGGATATCCAAAAAACCTTCCTTTAATCGATTTCACATCCAACTTGTCTGATTTTAGCCTTTTGATAAAAACTTGACATCCCCAAATCTTAACATGTTTAAGACTTGGTGCTCTACCATGCCATATCTCATATGGTGTAGTAGAAATAGATTTGGATGGAACATGATTAAGCATATAGGATGCATTTTGGAGTGCATAATCCCAAAGTGAAATGGGAAGATTAGTATAGCTCATCATAATTCATACTATATCCAATAAAGTATGATTTCATCTCTCGGATACACCATTTAATTGTGGTGTTTAGGTGGTGTGAGTTGTGATGTAATGTCATGTTCGTTTAGGTACTCAATAAACTCAGTACTTAAGTATTCACCTCCTTGATATGATATTAGAGTTTTAATACTTTTCCTTTTTTTTTTCCCTTGGGCTTTGAATTCTTTAAGCTTTTCAAAGGATTCACTTTTGTTCTTCATAAGAAACAAGTGCCCATATCTTATAGATCATCTATAAAGGTAATAAATAGTAGAAACCACTTCTAGCAATTTTAGAAAATGGTCCACATACATCAATATGTATTATTTCTAATATATTTTTGGCTCTTGCCATTTGTCCAACAAATGGTGATGTAGTCATCTTGCCTTGAAGACAAGTTTCACAAGTCGGATTGGATGCGGATTCAAGATTACTCAAGATTCCCATTTTTCCAACTTGTTTATCCTATTCTCCGTAATGTGACATAATCTTAAGTGCCATAGGTATTTAGAATTAGAGGCATTTTCAATTAGCATTGCATTTGTGTTACTTACATTAATTTGAGGCATTTTCAATTAGCATTGCATTTGTGTTACTCACATTAATTTGAGGCTCATTATTATTAGACATATTATCAACATAGTATAAGCCTTGTATTAAATAACCCATGCCTACCATTTTACTTCCAAAGTAAATATTACAAATGCCTCTTTTAAAATGGGATTCATAACCTTTTCTAGTCAAACTATAAATAGAGATAATGTTCTTGTAGGCATTAAGTACATACAATACATCATCCAATAATAAAATATAATCATAAAGATTAATAGAATTGGATCCTATAGCTTTAGTTACAACACTTGCACCATTTCTAAGGTCACTTCATTAGACCTTAACATTCTCTCATTTGCTAGATCCTACAAGGATGAACAAATGTGAGAACTAGCATCAGTATCCAATACCCATGCATTAGATGAGCTCTTAGAACATTTAAAAGTTTTTTTTTAAAACTAGAGAAAGTCTCACCTTCTTTATGCTTGCCCTTTCCCTTTGTTTTGAGAGACTCAAGGAACTTAGGATAATTCCTCTTCCAATGTCCTTTACCTTAACAATAGAAACACTTTCCTTTGCATTGTTCTTCCCTTATAATTATTTTGCCACTATTCTTAGTTGTGCCACCGGTGGGCTTGATAACACTTGTCTTGCCTTTCTTTTTCTTATTGTCTTTCTTTTAACTCCCACTAAGAGAGACAAAAGTGCAACATTCTTCCCTTTATTCCCTTGTATAGCCTTTTGGGCTGTCATAAGCATTTCTAGGAAGTGGACTGGGTGGACATTGTATTTTTCAGAAGCTAAAACAACTTTTAGGTTCTTTAGCCAATCCTTTTAAAATTAGGGCCTATGAGTCTATATCGGTTGAGTATGATTGAATATGGGTTTGATGATTTCATATTATCAATTTAATAAAGGTAACAAGATTGATTAGTTTGTATGACATGGTTATTATTACCATTAGATTTGGTTCTTAATCATAATGGCCTCCCACTAACTTGGCAAATCTTACACTTCCAAAGTAGGAAATGGAAATCCCTTATTGGATGGATTTCTAATGGGTGATGGAGTTCTTAATGAGTCACTAATATCCCTTAGGTACACATTGTCGTTCTTGGAATATTAGTTCTCATTAAGTGGATAACTCTTATTCATCACATCTCATGTGAGTTTCCATGAATCTAGCTCTTAATGTTACAGACCTCAGATACACATTGCCATTCTTGGCCTTTAACATTAGTTAGGTCCACACTATTGGATCAGTGTAATATATAGACTTGAACACTACATACCTCAGGTACGCCTATATGCCATTCTTGGCATGTAGTGTGTCCATACACCTATAACATCTCATACTTAACAATATCACTACATGAATCTCTTAGACTTTATGCACATCCTTATGTATCCATAGCCGATGTACATAATCCAAAACCATGCAAGTTATTGCTCTAATGGAGAGCCTAGACCTAAATTTAGTTTGGAAGATTTTTTGGTCTTTATTTAGGTCTCACTTTGCACATTAGCCAATTTATGTATATATCATATACATATATAGTATGGCATGAAATATAAATAGCATGTTATAACATATATATCACATATATACATAGAACATGCAAGATGGATGAACAAATATGGAGTGATCATGGGCTATCCCTAAGCCTATTCTAACTCTTAGAATAAATAATAGGGCTTATGACTATAGGCCTTGTTGCCTTGGGCCATGTCACTATAGGCCTAGTGACCATAGGCCTTGTAAAAGCCTTTACACATGAAAACTCCTTGCCATTATCTCCATGGATCTCCATCTTGAACACTTCAAGCTCCATGTCACAACTCTTGTGAATTACATTCAATCCTTGGCATACCAAGGCAAATATTACATCCTAATTCTATTTAATTAACACTTAATTACATACCAAATAATAAAATAAATTATTATTACAAAACCAAGAATGTAATCTAAGTCCATGATCATTCCATGTATATATGTCAAGCATAAAACAAGTAGGATGCAACTAGTGCATGTTTAGTCATAACATTTAGAACTAACAATAATCATAATCACAACACTTGTAATTATCAATCAATTTAGCATGTGTTAAGTGCAAAAATCCACTCTAATACCAATGAAAGGAATCAATTATGCTACTTAGGCATCAAAGACATGTGTGGTGAGCACAAGCCTAAGTAGAGCAAATTTTAAAAATTTTGCTTTACATAACCCTTCATCACATGAAGAATTTCAATTCTATGGATCTAATTTTCATTTAACACATAGCTAAATATTAAAACAACAAGTAACAACAACAACTAGGAATTCTAAGTTTTAAGAAAACTTACAATCTCCTAAGTTTGATGTAGACCACAATAGTATCTATAAGCTTTGATGTAGTTAGGTTCAACACTTGAATCAGTTGCTTAGCCTCCTAAGTGTTAGGCCTCTAGCTTGAAACACCAAAAATCCTCCAAGTCACCTTCTTACCTTGATTATATTAGATGTAAGTAGCCTCTCAAATGAGCCTCACAAAATTTCCACTAATTTGATCTCCTTGCAAGAACACTTAAGGTTTATGTTGTGTATGTTATTTCTACTCTTTTTTGGTGAGTTTTTAAACTCTCTAACCTTAGAAACATATTTTAGGTTATGTATATATATATATATATAGAAAGCAAGCACCTCATGACATCATCCATGACATTAAGAATTCCTATGACATCATCCATGACATCAAGCACTCCATGACATCAAGAACACATTATGACATCAACCATAACATCAAGCACACCTTATGACATAATCTAAAGTTTAATTCTTGATAAAACATAATAAATAGTAGAAACAATTTCTAGCACTGAAACTCTTTCAGACTGTGTCATGTTTGTCCTTGCCAGGAACTTATTCATCAAGAATAGACTTGGATAGTATAGGATCTTATCCTAGTTCACTCTAAGCAATGAATCCTATCTTGGTCGAACACTAATCTCTACACTTAACCGACTAAAGCCACCACACGCCATATACCTATGTCTAATTAAGACAAGTATATAAGCAATAATAAACTTTAATCACTTAAATGTGGATGACTGTGTCACCTTAGGTTAAAGGACTATATGCACCATTATGACCTAGATTGTGATCGTTGATTATAAGTGAATATCCTCACGATCACAAATCTATCGTCATGTTCGATCCACCCATCACATAAGTATCCACATGTCTATTATGATATCTCATATCAAGTAGCATGAGACTCACTACCTCCCACTATTAGTATCACATACCAATCAAGGAAAATAGACAGGGGTGATAGTCAAATTAATATTACCCAAATATTAATTTATAGACTATAAACATTTTATAGCATATGTACTAAATAAATCTGTCACTCATATTATCAACTCTTGATAATAGATTTATTTAACATTGTGAGAATGGGTAAATATTCAATTAAATAAACACTTTAGATAAAAAAAATATTCTTTATTGCCATTTGGGATTATTTATAATGTCAAAAAATGTGATTAGCCTCTAGGGCATATCACCTATGCTAACAGATATGTGTTTATATTTTCAAAAAACACTTCCTGAGCATGTGTCCATATTGATAAAAATTTATTTTTTTTGAAGATGTTGCTCATCTGGGTTAAGAACTAATTTATTTTAAGTTTATTTTTTTATTTTATTTGATATGTCTTTGTATGTATTTCTTTCATTATTTGTTTGATTTGCATTAATAGCTAATTTTAGGTTGTTTCTTTTGCTGTTTAATTTGGGTAAATAATTCTTTTCAAAAAATTTATATTGTGATATTGTTGGTCTAGTGGTCTCAGGTTTATCTATGTACATGTTTCTGATGTTGGATGAAGCTTGAAGTTTTAATATGGATTTTTTCATCCATGTATGTATTTCTTTTAATGTTCCATAGTTACAATGTGTATTATGAATTTTTGATGTTGGTTGGAGCTTAAAGCTTAAAATTATAATTAAGTTATAACTTATTAACAAAAAGGGTTCAAGCTTAAAGCTATTAAGTTATATCTTATTAATTAACTGAAAAGGTGGAAGCTTAAAAAGCTTAGTCTGTCACTGTGAGTTTGTGATCATAGGATTAAACTTGAGGCAATTAGATTAGGTATGGCCTAATAATTTTTTTGCATAATTCAATTATCATTGTTTAGCTCTTTTTCTATGATAATATTTTAATACTTTTTGTACTCTTGTGTTTGAGTTGTATTCTGACTTATGTGGATGGAAAATACTAGTGGCAATATTAATGCCACTTGTGTCGTTGCTTCTAATGCTAAGGTGGAAATGCTTAATGCTCCTATCTAATAGCCTCAACCATAGATTACAACCAAAAAAAGAAAATACACTGAATTTTAATCTACAATATGACAATTTTTTTGAGAGAATTAAGGATGAGACAAGTGTTGTGGCAAAGGATAAATGTAGCTATTATGTTAATCCCATAGAGTAAAGATACTAGGCAGTCAAACCTTGCAACCTAATGTTAATGTGGTGGAAGCCTATTGTAATACACAAACATGTGTCACATGCATATGGAAATTTGATTAAAAGTCAATGATTATTTTTAATGAATTGGCATTTAAATTTGTTGAAGGGAATGAGTTCAAAAAATTTATGTATGCTACATGCCCTCATTTTTAGATACCCTCTAGGTAGACTATAAACAAGGACTGTTATAACTTGTACGTTGATGAGAGGGTGAAACTCAAAAATTTTCTAAAGTCAAATTGTTATATGTGTCACAACTCAGTTTACAAATGATGGGTGAAAGTTAAATAAAAAGATAATATCATTTATGCATGTTACATCTCATAAGGGTGAATATATTATAAAGGCTTGAATGGAGCAAGAATTGTTTACTTAAATGGGGTGTGAAAAATGTTTTCTCAATTACAATTGATTATACTTCCTCCAATGACATAGTTATTGCATATGTCAAAAACAAATTATTAAGTTGGGGGTGCATCTACTGTCAGAGTAAAATTCTTGCATATGAGATGTATTTCACACATATTGAAATTAATTGTCAATGACAGTTTGAAAGAAGTGAGTGTTTTCATTGAAAAGGTTAACGAAGTTGTTAGATACATGAGAAATTCTTTTAATAGGTTAATAAAGGTTAGAGAAATATCTGATCTTTTTGGCACTGAGTTAAAGTCTTTGTTGTCTCGTGATGTGCCTACTAGGTGGAATTCCACCTCTATTATGTTAAAACTACTTGTTTGTCTGAAAAAGCATTCAAAAAGTAATAGGAGACTAATTCATTATTTAGATCAGGCTTAAGTGATGATATACCAGACTTTCTTGACTCGCAATGTGTAAGGTAAATGGTTGACATGCTGTAGCTTTTTTATGATATAGTATTGAGAATTTTTGGTTTTCTGCATATGACTACAAATGCGTTCTTTTATGAAATATTTGATTTGAATTGTAGGTTAAATGATTGGAAGACTTCTTCTGATATTTCTATTATGCATATGGGCATCAATATGAAAAATAAGTTTGATAAGTATTGAGAAGATCCTTAGAAAATGAACACTTTGATTTTGATTGCAACTATTATGGATCCTCAAGATAAACTTGAGTTTATGGAGTTCCCTGTTAATTAAATGTATGGTAAGGGCTTAGGAGGTAGATTATTTAATAACATGAAGTCTAATATACCCCTAATTTTGATGATTATATAAATTTGTATGCTTCTTCTTCTACATCTAAATCTGGTGCTAGTCAGTCTAGCTAGCCAAATCTTGAGTTTGAATTGCCACCTCATGCTCCTGGCAAAATAATGTCGATGCTTAAAGCAAGATTCAAGAAGCATAAAATGGAATCTAAAATGAATGGCAGTAAGTGAACAGAAGTTGATATTTATCTCATTGAGACTATATTGAAAGATGAGGGAAATTTTGATATCCTCAGGTGTTGGAAGCTAAATACTGAGAGGTTCCCAATTCTATCTCACATGGCTAGAGATGTTTTATTGAGGGTTTATAAGTTAAGAAAATTTAGTGGGAGTTTTTTTATGCCTCATTCATATATAATAAAATACTAAATGTACTCTATATATATTTGTTGTAGATAATGACATCAAACACTGGACCTACCATGTCACTGCAATCAATCCTTGAGAAGGATAAGCTCATTGGAACTAACTTTTTTAATTGGTGTGGAAACTTAAGAATTGTTCTTAGGCAAGAAAGAAAGGAATACATCCTTGATTAACCAATCCTATAGGAACCAACTGCTAATGCTCCTAAAGCACCAAAGGATGCTTATAATAAGCATCTCAATGATTCGATTGATGTCACTTATCTCATGCTTGGATGCATGGAAATCTGAGCTCCAAAAGCAATTAATGGAAATGGAGGCTTAAACTATGATATGCCATCTTAAGGAAATGTTCTAAGAGAAAGCTAGAATCGAAAGGTTCAACACCATCAGGGCGTTGCTCTCCTGCAAGTTGACTAATAGCAGCTCTGTGAGTCCTCATGTTCTCAAGATGAAGGGTCATCTTGAACACTTGGACAAACTTGGTCTTAAGATTGAACAAGAATTGGTTATTGATATCATTCTCCAATCTTTGCTTAAAACTTATAACGGTTTTATCATGAATTTCAATATGCATATTATGGATAAAACTATTTCAGAGTTGCATGGGATGTTTAAAACTACTGAAAAGAACATCAAGAATACCACCAAGGATGTTCTAGTGGTCAATAAGGGAAATGGTATGAAAAAGGTGGGAAAAGGGTAAGGGCAAGACTTCGAAAGGCTTTCAGAAACCTAAGCCAAAGCCTAACACCAAGTCCAAAGCTAAGCCCCAAGTAAAGCCACTAAAGGAGGGAATATGCTATTTCTACAATAAGCTAGGTCATTGGAAAAGAAAATGCAAGCTATATCTGGATGATCTTAAGAAGAATAAGGGTAGTGCGACTACCTCTTTAGGAATTCATGTTATAGAAATTAACTTATCTAATTTTGATTCTTGGGTACTAGATACTGGATTAGGATCTCACATTTGTACTAATATGCAAGGTCTAAAAAGGAGTAGATCATTGGCAAGAGGTGAAGTGGACCTACGAGTTGGCGATGGAGCAAGAGTTGCTGCTTTAGCTGTCGGGACTTATGAGTTAACTTCGCCTAGTGGAATTATTTTAAATTTGAAAAATTGTTATTATGTGCCTACTATGTGTAGGAATATCATTTCTATTTCTTGTTTGGACAAGAAAGGTTTTGAATTTATCTTTAGGAATAATAAATGCTCTTTTTATCATGATAACATTTTCTATGGATATGCTCCATGCACTAGTGGTCTTTATGTTCTAAATGTTGAAGACACTAATGAAAAGTTAATCTATAACATTAATACAAAGACATTTAAATCTAATGATTTAAACACTACCTATCTCTGGCATTGTCATTTAGGCCACATAAATGAGAAATGCATTTCAAAGCTTCGCCAACATAGCCTTTTGAATTCATTTGATAATGAATCATTTAAAATATGTGAATCTTGTTTACTAGGAAAAATGACTAAAACAACTTTTACTGGAAATAGTGAGAGGACTAATGACTTATTAGGCCTTATACATTCTGATGTATGTGGACCATTTAACTGCTAGAGGAGGTTTTCAGTACTTCATCACTTTCATAGATGATTTTTGTATGGCTACGTTTATCTAATGAAACATAATTCAGAATCTTTTGAAAATTTCAAAATTTTTAGGAATGAAGTACAAAATCAACTTGGTAAAAATATTAAAACACTGAGATCTGATCGAGGTAGTGAATATTTAAGCTAAGAATTTATAGATCATCTTAGAGAATGTGAGATCATTTCATAATTGACTCCGCCAGGTACACCACAATGGAATAGTGTGTCTGAACAGAGAAATTAGACTTTATTAGATATGGTTCGATCAATAATGAGTCAGTCTAATCTTCCAATCTCTCTTTGGGGATATGCTTTAGAAACTGCTTCATTCATTTTGAATAGAGTTCCATCAAAGGCAGTTGAAAAAACACCATATAAGATGTGGAATAGAAAAAATCCCAGTTTTTCTTTTGTAAAGATTTAGGGATGTGAGGCTTATATGAAGCATCAAATCTCAGATAAACTAGCACCCAAACCTTACAAATGCCTTTTTGTGGGATATCCTAAAGAAACTAAAGGATATTACTTCTATAATGCTTTTGAGAACAAAGTGTGTATTGCTCAGAATGGTGTATTTTTGGAAAGAGAATTTATTTCTAAAGGAACTAGTAGGAGCACAGTGCAACTTAAAGAAATTCAAGACCCATAAAATAGCATTGTACTAAGTATGGAACTGCAAGTGGATCAACAAGTAACTGTTGAACCTGCACAAGTATCACAAGGCCCAATGAGGTATAGTTGGACATGTCAAATCCCTATGATATATGTATTTCTCATAATTGATAATAATGATATATTGATTGTGGATCAAAGTGAGCCCACATCCTATCAAAAGGCCATAAATAGTCCTGTCTCTAAGAAATAGCTAGAAACCATGAAATTAGAAATGCAATCCATATATGATAATCAAGTATGGACCTTGATTGACCCAACTTATGGTTTAAAAACCATTGGATGCAACATTAAAAGAAAATTGACATAAATGGCAATGTGCATACCTTTAAGGCAAGGCTAGTTGCAAAAGGTTTCAAACAAACACATGGTATAGACTATGATGAAACCTCTTCACTAGTTGCTATGTTAAAATCTATTAGAATTCTCTTTGTTGTAGCTGCATATTATGATTATGAGATATAGCAAATGGATGTCAAAATAGTGTTTCTTAATGGAAACTTACTTGAGGATGTGTACATGACATAACCATGGTTTTATTAATCCTGAGAATTCTAGAAAGGTATGCTAGCTTCAAAGGTCCATTTATGGATAAAAGTAAGCATCTCAAAGTTAGAATCTTCGTTTTGATGAAGTAGTCAAAGAGTTTGGCTTCATTAAGAATGAAGATGAACCTTATGTCTATAAGAAGGTTACTGGGAGCGCAGTTATGTTTCTAGTGTTGTATGTTGATGACATATTACTCATTGGAAATGATATCCTTATTTAAAAAAAATGTTAAATCATGGTTAGGGAATTGTTTCTCAATGAAAGACTTGGGTGAAGCTGCTTATATATTAGGCATCAAGATCTATAGAGATAGATCTAAAAGGCTTATTAGCCTAAGTCAAAGCACTTATATTGATAAGGTATTAAATAGGTTCATCATGCAAGATTCTAAAAGAGGATTCTTGCTAATGTCACATGGCATTAGTCTCAGCAAGCCTCAGTGTCCTATAACACAAGATGAGCGAGACCGTATGAGTAAGATTCCATATGCATATGCTATTGGATCTATCATGTATGCAATGTTATATAATCGACCTAATGTCTCATATGCCTTAAGTATAATGAGCAGAAACCAGTCAGACCTAGGTAAAAGTCACTGGATAGTAGTTAAAAATATCCTTAAATACTTTAGAAGAACTAAGGATGCATTTTTACTGTATGGTGGTAAGGAAGATGAGCTAGTTGTAAATGGTTACAAGGATGCCAGCTTCCAAACTGACAAAGATGACTTTCGATCACTGTCAGGTTATATGTTTTGTTTGAATGGAGGTGCAATGAGCTGGAGAAGTTCTAAGCAAGATGCCCTTGCTAATTTTATAATAGAAGCTGAGTATATAGCTGCCTCAAAAGTAGCTAAGGAGGCTGTTTGGATCAAGAAGTTCATAACTGGACTAGGTGTTGTTCCTAGTATATCAAATCCAGTGAAATTGTATTATGACAATAATAGAGCTATAGCTCAAGCTAAGGAGCCCAGATCACATCAGCGATCTAAACATATACTAAGGCATTATTATCTTATTCGAGAAATCATTGAGAGATGAGACATGAAGCAATTCAGAGTACCTACAAATGATAATGTTATTAATCCACTAACTAAGCCTTTTCCATAGCCTAAGCATAATAGTCATACTAGGTCCATGGGTATTAGATACAATGTTGATTGGGCCTAGTACAAGTGGGAGATTGTTAGTGATATACACTAGGTCAATCATGTATGACTATATTTTGACTTTATCATTTTATTAATAAAGAGGCATTTTCATTTTCATTTTCTTGTTATGATAATTACTTGAATAGTTAATTCTTTCTATGGTCATAAAGTATGTGACTTGATAGTAAAACCCTTAGGTTAAATATAAGTTCTTTTCAAATTATCCCTAGTCATTCATTATTATAGGACTAATAATGAATTAAGACTAGTATGGTGTTAATTGATGATTAAGTTTTACTAATCATGAATATCAGATATTAAGTCAACTCATAGGTACTTATTTGAGAAATGATGTACTGGATTGACCCACTATGAGAATACTACATAGATAATTGTCATAAGTAATTCTCATTACAGTAATATCGTTTTAGTCCTTTGACCTTAAAATCACCATGGATTTCTACATAACTATTTTGTATTTTAACACACTCTAACATTGTCTTTAATAGGATGATGAAATATATTATTATTGGATATGAAATGAGTTATGTAAGGAATATGAGTGATTAAGAAGAAATTTGTCCCTTATTTACTGTGAGTACGATATCTATGGGCCCCTTGATAATATAGACTGAAGAAAATGCATGCTAGAATGAATTGATAAACAGTTGTCGTTCTTAGTCTACTTAGTATCAAGTCATAATATGGTTGAACTATATAAGGATGACATAAACTATGTCTTATGTTCAATTAAGATATCATGTGACAAAGAGACTACAATATTCACTGTAAATTAGGTTATGTCAGATTATCGGCCTTCACATAACTTGGGTAGTCATAATATCTTGCTAGAGGCCACTTGTGACTTGTAGTCCTAACTTGGGATTTTAGGCTTACTGCCAACGTGTAGGTTCACACACTTAGAACAGGCCCAAAATGAACATGTGTTTACCAAGCCTAGTAAAACTCTATGGAAATAAATAAATAAATTCGTGTATGTATATATATATATATATGTATATATATAAATATATAAGGTAATGGTTATCTTAAATAAATAGGAAACTATTTATGTTTTGGCATTTGAATCAAATTGTAATTGGAAAGGTGAAATATACCAAAAACGTTTGGGTAAGTGAGCAGTTGCCAAAAATTTATTTTGGCAAGTGAAACCTTAATTGAAAAGTCTATAAATATATCATATTCTCTAGGGTGTCACACGCTTTTTATTTATGCAAAAGAAATTTGTTTTTCACCTTAAGTAAAGAAAAACACAAAATCAAAAGTGAGACTTTTGAGAATTAGAGTGCTAGCACACACTCGTTTTGGCTAAGGGTTGTTTATGTGGATACTTGTGGAGGATGTACCCATATTAGAGACGTCTCAATCCGGACAAGAAATCTAAAAGCCTAAGGTAAGGTGTCACCGGAGTGAACCTCCTCTCGTCCTTCCAACAATCTTGCCCGTTCTATGCATTTATGGTAAAGTTTTTTTGGAAACCCTAAATCAATCAATTAATCAATTACATGGATCCTGATTTCGGGTTGTGAATAAAATTTTAATTTCTGCTGTGATTTATACCACGAAACCCAACATTGTGTGGTACATATGGTTTGCTTAGAATAGTGCAATTTTCCAGAATCAGCAGTTAGACATTATTACCTGCCTTATGAGAGCTCAGAAGATTGTTTTGGAGTATGAAGATGCCAATATAAGAGCTTATGGTAATCATAATAATGCTAGAGTTGCTATTCCACAAACTGATAATCAATGCTATTTTCAAATTGCGTCTAATGTTGTAGTTCAAGGTGAGAGAGGCTACGGGCTTGGAGTAGTTATCTGGGACAACCATGGTCAGGTTTGTGCGGCTAAAGTCCAGAAGTTTGAGATGATCCAATCGCCAAGCCTTAGCCTATAGGCTGGGGATTCAACTGTCATTATCTCTCAATTCGCAGTAGGTTCAAATTGAATCAGATTGCCTTTCCCTCATTTAGAAGCTAAATTCAGGCTCTCAAGAACGCACAAAACTTGGAGAAATTATTTCAACTATTCAATATTTATGTTCATCCTTTCTTTGCTTTCAATTCTTTTTTGTTCCTAGGACAGACAATAAAGTCGTGCATAGCTTAGCAAAGTTTTCTTTTAATCTTCATTCCTCGGAGTTTTCATGGATGAATGCACTCCCTTATGAGGTGCTTTATACTGTAAACCTTATTTGATCTCTTCTTAATGAAGCATTTTTCTCAAAAGATAAAAATATCTCTTTTATTCAACTAAAAATATATTTTTCCTTGTATACAATTTTTCCTTTTCAACCATTTTTTAAAATTTCTTTTAATTTGTTTATTGAATTATTATTATTATTATTATTATATTAGCAATATATATATATATATATATATATATATATATTGAATTTTCACTTTTGTATTTAATTACTTTATAATGTATAATTATTTAAATTATTTAAATGATTATTTCAAAAAATATATATTATTTATAGTCCACATAAAATGCAGATTGATGACTGATTATTTTAAATTTTGAAAGTTAACAAAAATTAGTTACTCTTTATAGACCAACGACCAAAATATACAAATTCCTTGTTCTATCTATATCTATTCACCAATGTAATAATCAAGAAACTGTAATACTAAATAATCACAAGCAGTTGCACAAGATAAGTAGTTCGAATTTTCAATTTTTGTGAGATAAAAAGGCTAATGTTTGATACACACATTAAACCAATGTCAAGAAGTACATAATAGTTAAGAACAGGGTAGCACTTCAATTGCACAATTACTACATATATCTCAAAATTAATTTCTAAAAGAAATACCTAAATTCTTTCCCAAATTCTCCACTTAGAGCTTTCAATTACCTAATCCATCTTCAAACTGTTTGATTTCTATTTAATAAATTTATGGTGGCTTAAATAGCAATTTTCCCCTTCAACTTGCGAGTATGGACAATTGGCTCTATGACTTTTTTTTATATGATGGATTAGATTCAATTTATTGTAAAAAGTGATCATTATCATATAAAAATTTAGAAGAAACTGTAAAAGTTATAGAGCTAATAGGTGAGAAAAAAATTAATTTATTTTAGGCTAATTATATATCTATTGCTTACAAATTCAATACCTAAATTGTAAGGGTAAGAATGATTTTGATGTCCATAAAATCAAGTCAAATTAATTATAAATGGTTAAAATTTTAAATATTATACTATATTATTAAAATTTATGAAATATAATATTTTTTGAAATAATGAAATAAAATATATAAATTCATAATAATAATTATTTAATATATTTTCATATATAAATAAAATTGATTCCGATTTCGATTTCCTTTTAGACCAAATACTTTGTTACAATTTTCATTCCTTTTCTGATTCCCCATCATCCTGATTCCGATTTCGGAGTATGAACCAAATGTCCTCTTAGAGAAATTGATGATGTCTAGATATTAAGTTTAGAAACCAATGGTATAATCCCAAAATCAATAAGAGGTTTACCAACCAAATAGTTGCATAGCTAGACTAGTATTTTTTTTTCTTTTTTTTTTTTTTACAAAAAAAACCTTAGAATGAGAGTTTTACCTCTACGGTGATAAGATATTAAATCTATAACTTTTTAATGTCAGGAAGTAATTTTTTTTTTGTTATTTGACTACTGAATAATAGTCCATCAGTAACTTGTCAATAAAAACAAATAGCATAAAAAAAAACTCTATCGTATTGACTTGGTTTTGTGGGTGTAAATTAGAATTGAGTTGGTGAAACAGGATTATTAGCTTGTGGAAATTAGAAATTGAGTTGGTGAATTAGGATTATTAGCTGGTGGAAATTAGAATTGCGTTGGTGAAATAGGATTATTAGCTTGTGGAAATTAGAATTGCGTTGGTGAAATAGGATTATTAGGTTGTTCATTTTTACGATTGTGTTATGTATTATTTAGGTTATTATTGACAAGTAGCTAAGTTATTTGAAGTCAATTTGATGGAAGAAATCACTTCATTTGCAAATAATTTTTTACTTTCGATATGCAGATAATTACCATTGAATTTTTTTTTTTTTGTCATAGATCAAGTGGTTAAATTCTAACACCACAAAGGGAGGAGATAGGGGGTAGGGAGTTCAATCTTTAATTTCCTCAACTGAATAACTTTGAATTTATTTATTTTAGTTACAAGTAATTCTAAAAATTTAATGAGTTAAAATTTTAAATAAATTTTTATTAGAATTTCATTTGAACCAAACTAATAAAATTTTGTAGCATTAATGACTTGGCAGCACAATTGGTTCATTGATAATTAAATTCACTCTTTGGACCATCTTGGTTTGAGAAGAGTAAGCATCATCGGACTTGTAGAAGAGGTGCAACACCTTGCTCATAGTCCAAAACACATCTTTGCAAGCTCTTGGAATCGTGCTTCCTTTCTTTTGGAGCACCATTCCTAGCAATGCTCTCCTATGACTTGCTATCATTCTTGACACCTCTTCCTTAGCATCCTCTTTTGTTACAGCACCGCAACCATGAACTACTTGTAATGACACACTATTTAGTTTTCCTTGCGAACCTTCTCTCTGCAAGTAATAAATAATAATTAAGTTTATATAATATACATACGCTAAATATGGAAGCTCCTATATTTAAATAAAGTTTTACCAACATTTGTTAGTACAAGTGATGAGAAATTATCGATTATGCTAATTAAGGTCTCGAGTTCGAGTCTTATATGTGAAAAAATATAAACTGTGAAAGTTTACCCTCTTAAAAGGTTCATCGGCTTGAACTCCAGAATAGTCAGGCTCATACAATTACTAGATTCTGGAATCATCAAATTAAAAACAAAAAAAGAAAAAGAAGAAAAAACCTTTACCTCGACGGTTACACGATCATTTGTAAGCCTCCCAATCATACTTATGTGCATGAATAGATTGTTGTATTCTTGGCTTGCAATGACTTCCTCGGACAATGTATGCCCCATCAAATAAATTGATATAAGAATAATTGGTCCCAAAGCAAATGAAACATATCCATTTGATAAGTACTCATACATTGTCGGCACTGTTTGGTTCTGTGCCCATTCTGCCTCTACCAACATCGTCTTCAGCATTGTTATCCACTACACACCAACACCTCCAATTCTTATTTATCAAAACAAGGAAGTAAAGAAGAAAAATGATAAAGTCAAATAGTTTCAGGCACCTACAATTTCAAATAAGTGGTTTTTGACGCACCGTCCCTGTTGTTTTCTGGCCTTATCAGCAAGCTCATTAATGGTACCATATATTGCATTAAACAGGATCTCTACATCTTTAGACTTGAACCCGATAGCTGAGTGATCATCCCATCTGCATTTCATCAAATTTCTTGGAAATTTTATTCATCATATATCCAAAAATTTCAATACCAAGGGAGAATTAATTATATACTTCTCAAGCAATGCAATAAGGTTGACTTGTTCTTCTATGGAACCGGCGAAGTCAAAGAAGTCATCAACAACAGTAGTCAGAACTGAGTTTTGAGACCAGGAGGCACGAGCATCAGTGTGATCAGGCTGAAAAAGGTCCGAGGCAATTGCAAAATAAGCATATCTAATCTTCTGCCTTGCAAACTTGAGCTGGTCGATCCTATATTTTTTGACCCATCTGTTTCAATGCAAATAAAATTCAATCATTTCAAAAAATTGAATTGGCCTATGGGAGATTCTTGCCTACTTTAAATATATTACAAACATCAGTTAAATTTATGACACATTTTTTTAAATGTTATACACTTTACCAATAAAAATACTATACGTGTTCATATATCAATCTTAGGTAATATATTCAGAGTAAGAAAAAAAGGTTAAAAAATACCTCTCAAGATGGTCGAGTTCTTTCTGCTGCATGAACTGGCACAAGTTGAAATCTTGGAAAGAAAATGTCAAGAGATCTCTGTTATCCACATTGCGAACTCTAAAAAAGCAGCAAAACATGATCTTGAGGTTGCTTTAATAATAAGAATTTTGCTTCTCTAACTATGTGGCATGGAAACCAAAACATGAAAACTAGACAATGTGAAATTAGATATAGAAAAATGAACTATTTACATATATATTTTTTAATATAAGAGTGGATAAATAAATATTTAAAATATAAAAAATATATATATAAATATTGAAAATTTTATTTATTACTATCAGTCAATATTGTAATTTTAACTTAATTTGTTTAGTTAAGAAAAATATGGACATTTTACATTTTTTATATATATATATTCAAAATGTCTCTACAACTTGGTTGAAGTTTCAATGCTGTTTCAAAACGTGAAAAAGTCTACTGATTGAAGTTCCTATGAATATGGAACTTACCTGTAAGATGTTTTAATCAGTGAAATATTATTAACATCGTAATGCTCAATATATTTTCGGGTTTCGATTCGCTCCAAACTGGCATGGGGATGGGTTAGAGCATAATCCACCTGAACAAAATGAGCAAGATTAATGCTTCTTTGTATATGAACATGCACAAACTTGATGCAACTAGTAGTCAATTTTTGTATTACCTCTGCGTGTAGACTTCTGTTCTGAATCTGCCCATTCACTAGCATCTCTTTAAGATAAATGCTTGTCCAATCATGGATCTGAACAAGAACGTATTCATTTTGCATTATAGTCATTTGCGAAGCCTTGTACAGTTCTAAAATAGATCTTATGTCCTTTTCATGTTCAAGTGCTGAATGGAGAAAATTTTGTTGTTTCTCAAAACCTGACAATGCATCTGCAGGATATATATTACAGTGGTAATTAGTCATGCATTCACATGTACACAATAATTCAAAGAGGCCCAAATGCTTTGGTAAATTAGTGTTCACCTGATGAAACTTCATAACCATTTTGCCTCAGGAATCGAAATACTATGGCACAACATTTTGTATCTAAAAAGATTTCTTCGCTCCCTTGTTTCCAGCATCTGTTTTCACCAGCAATGTGTCAAATTTTTTTCTGTTTACATGTTACAAGGTTAATGGAAGTTAACTTATTTGTAACTATATGAGAAATTACCTGTACACATCCTCTAATACCCTGTCTATTTCTTTGTCAAAATATCTATCAATTCCTAGCTTTTTCAAGTTGTCGATTATAGAAACTCGGGTATAGATGTCGAAAGGATAAACTGTAGGAACTGAAAGGAAAAACAAAAGAAGATGAACATGCAAAAAAATTACCACGAGTTAAAATTTTTTGTAATAAATTGACTACTCCAAGCGCATTACATTAGTCCATTCTTAACATTAATTAATTAATTATGAACGTTTTAACATTTAATTAATTTGTCTCCCGAATAAAATTTTCTAATTTCTCTTAATTACTCGTAAATGTCACTTGTTTGTAATACATGCAAAATAGGTAAAATATTTTCGAGGCATTACTAAAATCATTACCTGCATTGTCGAAATTTTTCACTATCGAGTTCAAGTAGTCGAAACATTTTCCGTTGTAATGGTGAATTAGAGCAGCTGCAGTTGTAGAAGGTGAATTGAAAAGTGATCCATTATTCCTTTGATATTTCATTATCTCTTTCCAATGATGTGATCCCATTAAACCTTCTGCAACATATGCAAGACGCCTTTCTTCACCTTCAAAACTACATTAAAGTCCCAGTTAGTAAAATGCCAAGACAATGTGGTTGTTGTAAATTGACAGTATAGTGATAAATTAGGGCTTCTTAACTTTTCATATATTACATTTTGGTACTAGATTTTTAATTTTTTTCATTTCAATTTTTGAAGTTCTATTTTTAAATTAGTTAATTGGATATGTTCAAATTATTTTAACATGAAACAAAAATAAAACTTCAGTAACTGAAAAGAAAAAATTAAAAATCTGTTACCAAAATAAAACATATAGTAAAGTTAAGGTACTATTATCAAGAAAAAACATTGTGGGATTATGTATTTTTCACTTTTTTACATGTGTTTTTTTTATGTTATTTTTTTTTATTAATAGGGAGGTCATATGACTTCAATTTCGATGTACTGCATAACAAGGGGCCGGCCATATTTTTTTTTCATATTATTTTAGTTGAATGTAAAAAAATAATTTTTATTTGTTTTTTTGGTAATATTTTAGCTGAATGTAAAATCATAAAAAAATATTTATTGTTAACGATTTTTTTTTTTGGAAGATAAGATAAAGGTTGAATCCTTAAATTATAATTATCTTCAAAAGAGTTATACTATCATATTACTCAACTTTCATCGTTAAAGATCAAATAGTTAGTGAAATGTAAAATCACTAAAAAAATTTATTATTAACAATTTATGTTATATTAATTTTATATTAAAAAAACTAATTAAAACTAAAACAAGATACTAACTTATAATATAACAAAAACAATAAATTTGAAAATGACAAAAAAAAAGTAACAAATCGTCGTAGATTAGTGATATAATTTATTTTTAAGTTATTTATAAATTAAAAGTTTAATTTTTAATAAAAAAAATCATAAATTAAAAAATAAAAGGATGTACTGTTAGAGAGTTTTTTTAAAATTTAATTTAATTTAATTTTTATAATTATCCCAATTATAAGTACCTTATGTAAAAATCTCGCTTGAGGAGCATTTCGTCAAGTGATGATTGGTTTAGAGGAAGACATAAACCCAGATCTCTAGCGTACTGAATCATGCCAGGGAATATTATGTCAAACCCAACTGGAGAATGTTGATGCTTGTCAGTGGCAGCCCAAACGTTAGACATGATGAAGTCCAGACCTAGTAGCAACCAGAATTCAAGTAAACTATCAATGCATTTTTTAGACTATAAGGAACCGGTGCTTAAAAACTGGCAGCTGTTAACTGATAGATGTTGCTGACAGTAATTAGCTAATAGTTATTAATTGATAAATGTTAAATTTTTAATAAAACTATTTACAATTATTATTATTTATATGTATAATTATATTTATTGTTATTTAATTATTTATAGATACAAGTGTATTCAACTATACATATTAATTTTAAAAAAATAATTCCTATTTATAATTTAAATATTAAAAATTATGTAATAAAATATAATAAAATTATATAATAATATATTTATTATATATAATATGAGATAATATAACATAACATATTTATATTATATATATACATAATAATATTTATATGTAAAAAATGCATATAATAAATTTGTACATCTTTAAAACAATTGTTCAAAAAATTAATTAACAAAATATGAAATAAATAAAAATTAAATAGAAAGATATGGAAGGAAAAAATTAATATATAAAAATTTAGTTTTAATTTAATTTAAATAGATATAAATAATTAAATAATTACATTTAAATAATATGGACAATTAAATAATTATATTTAAATTAATGAGAACGGTTCATAAAAAACTGCAAATTGGAGTTGATATGAACAAGAGTTGATAGGCGTTTCAACAACTATCAATTATCATTTAAAAATATTAACCAAATACTATTTTATAATTGTTGGAATCTGAATAGCTATTAGCTCATTTTCAACAGTTATGCCAAACTTCTTTTAAGTAAAAAATCAATTTTAAAAACAATAATTTGGACAAAAAGCTTAATACAATTTAAGAAATTAGCTTTTATAAATAAAAAGTAGTATAATAATATAATATTAAGCAGTCCTCTAATTCTATGTATGTTCGATAGAGCAAGAAAATCTACCACGGATCAGAGTACACCCATTACCCCCTCGAACCATACAAGATAGTCTTTACCATCTATCATATGACTTTCTAACTTCATTTTTAGTCATTCTAATAATTAATTTTCTGTATGATCGAGTCTCATTATTTTTTTAAAATAAAATTAACAAAAATAAAAGAAATAAAAAAATCTTTGAACTGCCTAGTCAAATTATCATATATTTAATGGATATATATATATCCACAAGGAGTCAATGGGATAACTATTTTTTTTTTCAAGTTAGAGGGGAAAAAAAAAGAAAAGAATTGAGGGATGGGATAACTATTTTTTTTTTTCAAGTTAGAGGAAAAAAAAGAGAAAAGAATTGAGGGATTTTATAATTAAGAAGAAATTAATGTATACCTTTATCTACAAGTTGTTGGGAGGCATTCCATCTGTGGAGAGCAAGCACACAAGCCAATGTGGAAGTGAGAGAGTCTTTAATGAGCAAGGGATGGGTTGGATGTAGAGCCCATGATCCATCAGGTTGTTGATTCTCCAAAACCCAATTTAAGCAATTTGGGAAATGAGGCTGCTTTGAAGAATCCATTGAAGGAACCATAGCAACCCAGGCTGTGTCATATGCAGAAGCAGAGAGCTCTGTTTTGTTGAACATCTCTCTAAATCTTTCAATTTGCCTTTCTCTATTCTGTGATAATAAATATGAGAAATAATGTCATTGGACTTAAGAGTATTGGTCTATATCGGCTCTTTGAACACATAAACAGAGTTGAACCTATTTAATAAAAAATTAATTCACTAGTGTTGACAGATATATTAAATAAATATATTTTCACAACCATTTAAAATTTCTGACATTAAATATGATTTTTATATTTTTACAATTTATTTTATACTTTTTATTTGATTTTGACAAATACTTTTATAGTTCATGCATTAAGTGCATTTGAATAAAATAAAAGCTTTTGCTTATAAAAAAAAAAAAGTGCATGCATGATAATGGTTATTACTACTTACTGAAGCAACATTCCTGGAACTAGGAGGAAACTGTCCCTGAACATGTCCACCTGCTATAACATTCAGTTAACAACATTAACAAATATATATATATATATGCACAATGCTGAAACAAAAATTCAGAAAATTCATTACGAGCTAATCAGGAAAAAAAAAAGAAAAAACCTGGCAGAGCATTGGTGGCAGCTGGCCCTTTTGAAGGAAGAATATTTTTTGGGTTATGTGATGTGCAGGAGAGCAACATATTTTCAATATATTTCACAGTGCAAACTCTCAGGGGTAGAAACAAAGGTATAGAGGAGAAGAATAAGAAGCAGCAAGCTCACAGTTGCACGTAATGATTCTCGTACCCACAACAAGTGCCCAACTATATATAGAAATGTTTTAGGCTGGATGCATAGTGTCACTCTGCTCAACACGATTAACTTCTGCTCAATTTTTATTATTTTTTATTCAATTTTTAAACTTTTATTTTTAAATTTTTTTTATCCTTTAATTTGTATTTTCTGATTTCATTTAACTCATATAATATCAAAACGGATAAAAATTTAATTTTAAATGATTTTAAACACATGAAATATTAAAATTATTTTCAAAAAAATATAAATGTTAGAAATTTTTTATTTTTAATTATATTCTCTCTTTTATTAAACATTATTTTAGTTTATATAAGTTTTTTTTTATCTATATCAACATTAATTTACAAAATAGTTTAATTTTATGTATTGTAGGAGTTAAATTGGTTTAAAATAAAAGTTAAAATGTTAAATAGAATATAATAAAAGTTGAGAAGTGTTAATGGTTAGTTATGTAAATTTCAAGATGAAACATATTATTTGGCCAAATATTTTAGTGCTGCTTTTTCTGGGTCAAAATAAGCCTTATTATTATTTTTTTTTTGAAAGCTAAAGTTAAAATAATAAGTTTGTTTTTGAAAGCTACACCTTTTTTCTCAAACATCATAAAGAAATATAAGAATCAACCTTTAATCTATACTTTAAAAGAATTATATCAATTTTCAGTTAAATTCTTATT
>CATIWM010160521.1:0-25517 GCA_949671775.1 Mallotus repandus | reverse complement strand
AATAAAAAATAAAAATAAAAAAAAGAAGGAGAGAATAAACAAAATACGGATAAAATAAAAAAATAAAATTAAAAATAAGGAGAAAATTAACAAAAAGCAAAATTGAAGTAAAAAATAAAAAATTGGATATCTTAGATAAATATTTTTATATATTTTTAAATATTTAAAAATAATTTTTTATTTTAAGAATGAAAAATTATTTTATTTTTCTTAAGTTATTTCTTATTGGTTAACCATTTATTTTCTTTGTAATTCAAATAAGGGGTTTTTCACAAATAAATGGACCCTAAAATTTAAAATGTAAAATTGCTTGGACCCATTAACTTCTGCTCGGCCCCGGGTCATTGTGAGACGACACGAAACCAAGGAACTCGACACGCGCACCTCTTTCCTTTTTGCTCTTTATTTCACTCACTGTACCATCAACTTTCAGTGCAAGCAAGCAAAGCTAAAAAGCCATCTACCAGCTATGGACGAAGAATTTTCAATGGATGATCCTGCTCCTTTGCTCCAGTCCGCCTCTGATTTTGCTTATTATCCCGGTAGCTATCTCCTCCGCTTTTGGCTTCGTTCATTTGATTTTTTTCTCTTTATCAAATTTACAGTACTTCCATGTGTTTCTCGTCGGTTTTCAGGTGCTCATAACGACGACGTAGTGAAGGAGTTTCTTGATCGTTTTCCCCTTCCGCTTATTATCAGGTAAGTAACCTAAATTAGATAAATATCTTTATCTAAATTTGTGTATGCAAATGTTAATTGATTGATTTTGTTATTGTGCACATTGAATTTGTATTGAGGGGTTTTTGTTTTTGTTTTTTATTTTTTGGTGTGCTATAATTTGTAGTGCGTTACAAACAAGAGCAGATGTGCCTGGTTTAGAGACAACTCTAGTTGCTTGTTTAGAAAGAGTTTTTAAGACAAAATATGGTGCCTCTCTTATTCCACAGTATATGGTATGCTATATTTAGATTTTTTTTTTGTTGGTGTTTATTGTTTTTTTGGAATTGATTTGTTTAGTAAAGTATACTTACGCTTGGCATGACTTTTTTTTTTCCCCGTTTGTGATTCAGGCTTTTGTGCAACTTGGATTAAAGGCGGATTCTCAAGTAGTAAGATGTTTGGCTTGCAAAACGGTATGCATTGGGCTTGTAACAAGTTGCCAATTCTGTTTGATATAGTTAAATTAATTGTATAATAAAGTTCCGTGCTTAAATTTATGTCAGGATTTTTATGCTTAGTTTTTAGAAACATATTGTTTTAGTTTATTTGAAGCTATCTGTAGTCCAATGCACAATGGTGCCTGATATTGTTCCTTTTTTCTTATGTGTAGATTTAATTGTGGTAATCTGCTACTGGTCTCTAATTCACGGCTGCTTGTTTGATAGTAGTAATGTACTTAAATGGCTTCATATGCATAATCGATCACAATTCGGGTTCTCTGGAACATTGTTGGATTGCTAAATGTCTTTGCATTATTCAATGCACTTTTGAGTTCCAGTGACGCATTTGGATCATCATTAATTGTCTTTATCTCCAATTGTTCACAGGTTTCCTGTCTTCTGGAGAATGTCGATGAAACCATTTCACCTGCACAGCTAATTGTTGACAATGAAATATATCCTCTTCTGCTTGATTGTCTCATCAATGGGTAAGGAGTTTGCAGATTTTTTATGGACTTCCTTTTGCTTAGAAAAGATATGGGATGGGATGAGGAAGCATCATTGTAGTTTATATGCATACAAAATTAGTTGATACCATTATGGCTGTGGCAGTTATTCTAATCTTGATAAATCATCATTGGGTGGAAGGGGAAGGGGGTGTGTGCTTATTGTAATCTCTCGCAATGGATAAATGCCTGCTGTGGTTATTATGGGGCTGCTATTGTATCAGTTGGATGCTGACTTTACATCTAACAAGGTGTCAGCCTCATAATTTTTGTGGACCCACATTTTCATGACTTGCTACAATCTTTCTATTACTATTGCTGAACACTAATTCTCCTGCATTTCTGCCACAGTATTTGCACACTTAAATGGCCAATGTTGCTATAACATTGAATCATTGTGATTGAGGCATTGTAATTACAAGAGGCAGCCTGTAAAGAACTTAAATAATATGGCATTGTTGACTGCTGTGTTTTCTGGTTTTCAATCATCCTGAATTAACAATAATGGTTTGTAGGCCGAACTTTTTACTAAAAATCAAGCAGGCAATTTGGGCAAAGATTTCTTGAAGTCATTGAAAATCTTTACTTTGAGTTTTATAGGTTAATTCCACTGGTGTGCCTAGTGTGTCAACAGGTTAATGATAGGTTGGACTACTTATTGCTGTCTCAGAAAAGCTAAGACAGAATCGGTCTAAATTCTTTAGTAGTGCTTTTTGGCAGTTGTATTGTCTTAAGGTTTCCTTTGTTTTCCTTTTGGTTATAAAGATTCTCCGGTAGGGAGTATGCGAATATTTTTCTGAAAAAATGTTTTATCTCACAACAATATATATTTTTTAATAACCTCCATAAATAATATGGCACTGTAGAATGCAACGTGTTTTGTTCTCAATCAACCTGAATAAACAATAATGGTTCCCAGGCTGAATTTTTTTAGAATAGCAAGTGTGTGATTTGGGAAAGGATGTCTAAAATTCATTAGATGTTACTTTGAGTTTTGTAGGTTAGTTCCACCAGTGTGCCTAGCATATTGACAGGTTAGTGATAGGTTAGACTGTGTATCATTGTATTGGAAAAGTTAAAATGGCATGGGACTAAATTTATGGTGCTGTATGGTAGTTATATTGTCTGAATGTTTCTTTTTGTGTTCAGTTTGGTTATAAATATGCTCTTGTAGGGAGTATGCAATTTTTTTAAATGCCCTTTTTTTTTTAATAAACTCCACATAGCAATGAATTACTGGCAACTGCTTCAGCGGAGGCAATTCAGAAGTTTGCTCGCTTTCCAGAAGGCCTGGTGAGACTGACCATTTCTGATCTGCTTTATGACTGTCTTTTTAACTTTCTCCAACAATTTTGCTATTAGTATCCTTTACTGGTTAAATTTGTGCAAAATTAAAACAGGAGGTAATCTTCCCAGCAAATATGGGTGACACTACACACCTCAGAAATTTATCAGCTCGATGTTCATCGGTGGTATGTTTGTCAGTTGTTCAGCAGACTTCTTTTCTTTCTTCATGGACATGAATAAGCTTGAACAATTATGTTGATTGAATTTCCTTCTTTTGTTTCATGGCATTGGAGCCATGCTATCTTATTTTACATGGTATCTGCAATTTTGTTTTAGGTAACTGGCTGTACATTCCTTTCTGATCATCTGAAAACATTTCAGGGACGCGTCCGAGTTTTATCCCTGGTAGTGAAGCTATTCTCTATTTCCACCAATGCGGCAGCAAAAGTTCACAATTCAAATCTACTTGGTTTATTAGAGGCAGAAGTCAGGAACACGGATGATACTCTAGTAACTTTAAGTATCATGGAGCTCTTTTATGAGGTCTGCCATTGCTTGACTACTTTCTGTTCAGTTCTAGTCCTCCCCACTTTTCCCATTGGATTATGGTTGGGCAGAGAAATTTCCTGTTTGTAGGCGAAAACTTGTTTAGTTATTATATTTTCTAACACCTGGTGAAATTCCAGCATAGATTTTATGTGTTTACCTTTCTCTTTTGTATTTTATGTTTTGAACAAATGAAGTTGGTAGAAGTCCAGCATGGTACAGAATTCTTGTCAGGGACATCTATTATCCAATTTCTTTCTTCTATTATCAGGTAGTTACTTAAGTGGCATTTTTTGTTTATATAGGTTTTAACAGTTGCACTCTAAATTTTTTTGCTTTCCTGTCTGCTTTCGTTCTTTTCCCTTTTCTTTTGAAGCAATACATCTGTGGATGCAATATTAAGATCAAGAGCAATGATGATAAGTGGAAGGCTCCTAGCCAAGGAAAATGCATATGCTTTCATTGATGAATCTGGTAGGCGTTATGTTTAAAGCTTTGGAGTCTTTATTTTCTTGCCAACAAAATTGCTGTTCTAAGAAATAGCATTTCGATTCATGCAGAGCACTTTATTTCATTTCTTATCTCAAACTATTGTTTTGGTGGTGACTATTAGAGACTGCAGAAAAGTCTTTTGTTTGTTCTTTTCTTAACAGAATTATTTAATTGAAGAATTGATTCCCCACTGTGACTGCATGTGCACATGCACATATGAGGGAGATTTACAGGATAATGTTAGGACCATCTAAATTTACAGAGCTGTGAATTGGTGTTACTACTTACCTATATATCTGAAGATTGAGAAGAAGTGGTCATACTGTAGTCTTGATGACATTTTTATTCAGGTGTTAAAACTGTTATCTCAGCCATTGATGAACGACTTGGATTAGAAAGTCAAGACTTGAATGAATGTGAATGTGCACTTGAAGCATTGGGCCAAATTGGATCATGTAAGTATGTGTCACTGACTGTTGTGGGATAATGAAATGGTTTCCATGGGTTGAAGTTACTTTTCTTTAGTTGTAGGTTCATTTTCTAAATACCATGTCATTCTTTTGTCTTATCTTCCTGAACTAGATTGATAGAATGGTGGCTAGAGGAATCTGAAAGTTCTCTGTGCATAAAATGAGCTCAAATTTTTTAAATTTTAAAAAAACTTTAATTTTATGGCTTTGAAGTGCAAATGTGTTGCTTAAGTCTTCCAAAGTTCAATATCATTGTCAGATTCTGAGGTTCCCTGAAGCTACTTTTATAATGGACAGTATTTAACTGTAAGTTTTTTCGAGGAACAATATACTATGATGAAGAAAGTTGTCTGGCTTGCATCCGTGCACTTATAACAGATAATTTTCTGGTGGTCTATGTTTCATCTGGGGTAAGCATTTATGAGATGGCTCTCATGCGTGAATTATTGGAGCCCTTATATACAATTAGCCTGAATTCTTGTTGACAAATTTCAAAAAATAATATATTAAACCTTTACAATCTTCAATACTGCAACTGTTCATTTGAACTGTGACATAAATCTCGGATGCTACATTTGTTGCAAATATTAAAACAGCCTGCCCACATTACTTTATCTATAAATGCTGTTGTAAGATTAGTGATTAGAAGAATTTCAATAATTCAGGCGCAACCAAATATAATTCTTCCCAATCATTTTTTCTATCTTGAGACAATCTTAACTTTTGATTTTCACTTATATCTGATGCACTATATTTTTATTGAACTGTTTTGATATGCTTTTAGCGCACCCAGGAGCAACATTTCTGCTCTCAATGTCACCTCTAGCTGCAAGGCATGTTATAGAGACTGCCTTTGATAGAAATGCACGTGGCAAACAGTTGGTCAGTGCTTTTGTTCCTTCTACATAATGTATTTGTTTATTTTTTTTCTTAGTTTCATGTTGCTAGCAGACTTCTGAATTTTGATCAACAGAAACTGCATTTAGTCAAATTGTTATGAGGGACATGAACCCAATACGGATGTTTACAGGTCTAATAAATAGGAATTAGAGCATATAGTATCATAGTCCAGAGCTTCTTGTCCAGCCTATTTGTTTTCCTTAGCATTTCTTTCTATTTCTCTTTATTTTATTTTAGTTCTTTACATGGTGGGTTGAAAGGGCGTACATTGGTGAGAACTGAGAACTGTCATTACATGATCGTATTACCAAATTAACTGCATCAATTTTCTACCATAAGTCAGTAATTTGTTGTTCATTACACTATGTTACTTTCACAAGCTAACTTGACAGTAATGAGGTCAAGGTTTTATAAGATAGAGAACAAGAGAGTAACATTTGTGTATGTTTGTGCCTTCTAATATAAACTATATTATGTTGAGACCATCATGTTACGAACAGTAGGGTAACTTCATCAGATAGCCTGTTGCTGCTATTACTTGCATAGCAAGATGCTATTTCACTACCTTTTTTTAATGATTTATGCCTTGCATTACCCTACACAAACATGAGATGATTTCATCATAGATTGTGGTGTTGTTGTTACCATACCTGAAAGTTACAACTGTGTTCAAACTAATCATGTTCGCTTAATCAACTTCTACTTCATTTTACTAGAAGTCTGCATAAACATGCTATTCTGCCATCTTTATGAGATAGAAAGAGGAATTTTCAGGTTTTCTGATTGTGTGCCGTAATTGAGCTCAGGCTGCTATATTTTTAATGATAAGCATGAACGTGAAGTGCAAATATGCTACCATATCTTTCAAATTTTAGTAATGATTATCAGATGTTTACTTCCTCTAGTGCTAGTTTTAGGGGTGGACGGTGTCTCCTGAAGCTGCTGATCGAAATTGTTACATACTGATACGCTATATTCAAGGCTTTAAATGTGAATATCTATATCAAATAATGTAAATCTAACCCATAATGATAAGCACATGCAATTTTTGTTTATTTGAAATCTAGGAAGAAGGCTTTATTCATTCTTTAAGGATTAAAAGTACACACGCGTATTTGTTTAGTCAAGTTTGATTACATCTGACGTAGAGATAGGTGGAGATTAGAGAAGAACTCATGTCTAATTGTTATAGAATTAACCAAGTTTTACTATCGTTTGTTCTTCAATTTCCATATTGTTGACTAGATAGATTGTTAGCCTGTTTAACGCAAACTCACAAGCGCTTGATATTGCATGATTTTTGAAAGAGAAAGCTTTGTAGATGTCTTCATTTCATAGTTAGAATCTTTGGAGAATTTCGTAATTTTGTTTAAGAATTTAGCTGAAAACTTTTGTCCGCATTATGTTCTTTTATGGATCTGAGATAGTTTTTAAATGGCAAGCACAGGCTGCATTGCATTCACTTGGAAATATCTCAGGAGAATCACGATCTGGGGGCAACATAATACTTAATGGTGAAGCAGAAGAAAATCTTCGGCGCCTAATCTATGAAATGGCATCCAAGACTTCGAAGTTGACACCATCAGTGAGCATTGCCTTTCAAATAGTTTCTTATTTCTTTCTGTTTTCTTGTTTGGTGTTCATTTTTTCTCAAGTTAGTAGGTGTATGTTCCCACAACTCAATAAAATGAGGTATTAAACAGGTTTTTGTCTTTCTGGCTTTTTGCACTCTGCGCATTTAGCACTTCCATTCTTGAGGCAGAAAAACAATTGTGTTTATCTTTCTCTTTTTTCTTCAAATTGTTCACAAGTTAAACTTAATTGGAATGGTCGGCAGGGTCTTCTCCTATCAATTCTTCAGCAGGATACAGAAGTCCGTTTGGCGGTGAGAATTTTGTTCTTTCATTTTAATTGAACAGTTTAATTTTTCATGAACGAAAAATTAGAGAGACTTGTCCATCTTATGCATGAAGTCTCTTTCAATGAAACTTTCCCCAGAGTGCAACTGAAGCTCAAATTCTTGTGAAGCTTTGCTTTTGGTGTCCTAGTGATCTTTCTCCTGTTTTGCTTTTGCTAATGCTTTGTAGAAGCTTCTGTAAAATTTGTAAAGAACAATTTTTGAGCAGTCTTGTACTGCTATTAAATAATTAGAAAGCAGCATGAATTATTTCTACTTCAGGTTGACATACTTATTGGCCATTTCCTATCCCTGCACTTGCCCCTTTGTCAGCATAAATAATGCTCTATTGACTGGTTAAGTTGCTCTATTTTTATTGTATTTGTGCTCTTCTTTTTTCCCTTATGTTGCCGGTTCGTCATACATACTCAATTAATAGATATATCAACACCATGAAAGATCCATCTTTTGTTTGATTTGAAGATTCTGTACCTCATTTGAATATAACTGCCATCTTTGTGGCTTATCTAGATTAACCTTGATAACGAAATTTAATACAGGATTTTCATGTGAATTTTTTAGGCTTACAGAGCGATAACTGGACTGGTGTCTCGACCATGGTGCCTAATGGAGATCTGCTCAAAACAAGAGCTCATAAATATAGTGACTGATCCAACTTCTGAAACAAACAAACAAGGTCATTTTCTTGTCTCATATTAGTTTTATAAGTATAGTGTGGGTAGTTGCTTGAAGTTTTTGTTGTTGCTTTTGTTATATTTCCTCTTTTTCTGCTGACATAGTTGCTTGTTAACAAAGTCAGCATTTGATTGCATCTTACCAGAGAAGCAAACTGAATTGCTTTTGCAATCTCGGATCTTTTAGCACATTAGATAGCTGATGATTGTATTTTGTTTTTATGACCAAGACATATTATAAAAGCTTTTTATTTGAATCACATATGAAATGACCATGTTGCCTATCTGGCTATCTCTTTGAAGCTTTGTAGAACTTTTGACGGTTGGTTTAGGCTATAGCTTGCCTGCAATAGGCCCGAGCAGGCACATCTCCGGATTAGGTTGCATTATTCTTCACTGTGAATCAAAATATTATATATCCTGGAAGCTGTATCTAGGAAGTGGTAAAAATAATAACCAAAAGTTTATCTTGAGATTCAAGCTATGGGCAAGGGAAGAATCAGTGATGTTTAGGGAACATAGCAATTTCCCAATAATGAATTTCCCAATAGTGAATTTCCTAAATGGTATTAACATGAGTATTAATCTAGCTGGACAGGAACTCCCAATTTTCTATAGTGCTCCAGTTATGGACTATAGGTTTTCGGATACACATAGGAAGCTTATTGTGAGGCAACCTTAGAAGCATGGCTTACTTGAAAAACTATCTTGAGAATTCTCCTCTCAAGGAGGGACTTCTAAAATTGGGATCTGTTGCATCTATAATTATTTTTCTTGGATGGGATAATAGAAGGCTCTAAACTTAGCAGTTATAGCTGTTTTCATGCTGCATCTTATTCATCTAATACATTTCTTTATAGTCAAATTTGTATTGTTGTTTTCTCCTCTTATTTGGTTTCTTTGCAATCAACTCGGAAACTGCTCTCCTAAATTTTGTTAGTGGAAAGTTTCAGGCATGGATGCTAGATATAATTGTTGCAAGGCAATCCAGAAGGCTTTTATGGCCTCCAGTAAATTCAGCAGCAATCCTGCCCTTGCTGGAATTGCCACCAAGGTGAGGTTTATAATTAATGCACAACCTTTTATGTGAGTGCCCTTTGTTGAAGCACTAGGCAGCGCAGAACTAAGTAATTATCTCATCCGTGTCGAGCTGTGTATTCTAAGATTTAAGGCCATTGTTTTTGGCCTTCCTGCATGTTTAGAACATAATACAAAAGAAGATAGTGCCCTATCAGAAGCCTCAAATTTGGAACCAGTTGAGACACTAATTGAGATATACTGATGCATCTTTAAAATGATTGCTTAGGAGTTTTTGAAATGGATGCTCTCTCCATACAGGGCTGTATGATGTCTTCCAAATTAAAAAATAAAATAAAACATATATGGTCCCCTTACACTGTATGACAAAATTCAGCTAGGACATATGTACTGCCCATCTGTGTCTGTCACAGACTTGAAGAATTTAATGTTTCACTTCTTGTTCTTGGTCAACTTAGGATTCTGTCCTTTTTCATATACAGTTGCAGGAATCTGTTAGTAGAGGGCCATATCTCAGTCCCAAGCATCTGGAAGCACAGCCAGAAGTAATGACAGCTGAGAGATTCTAATCTTCTTCAGATAATATTGTGCAGACAAGATAGGGCACTGACAAGCCTTAATCATTTATGCTGTGTAATTACTTCATTTATATCTTACTAAACAATTGTTGTCTGCAAACGGGAGGGTGGGGCTTATTTGGTTAATGCTCGATGTGGGAACCATTCAACATGATCCTCTTTTTTTTTTTTTTTTTTGTATAATTTTGAATTAGTCTTTCTTGGGATCAAATCAAATGTCCTTCTGCGGTGGCTGGTGACTTATTTTGATTGACTGTTACTTTAGTTTTGTGTTGTTTGAATTGGGTTGAAGGTGAAGGGAAATGTTACGGAATGTGGGGTAGGGAAGGAAGTATTTTCATGAAGACCATTTTTATATATTTTGTGTTTACTGTCGCTCGGAAAGACAATGGAAAATATTCTAGTCATCAAGAAAAGATTGGCCTGAAATTCTGTAAAACAGATATGCATTCTGCGGTTTCCTTTAGTGGTCGTCATCGTATTTAAGAATGTCCTTAGTATGTTATGGCAATTCAATTGACTCTTCAGTGTTTTATGAGTCAAAGCTTAATGACTTTTTATCGCGGTGTTAGGTATGAAATCTATTCAATTCAATAAATTTCACAGATTAATTAATATTTTATCAATTAAGTATTATCATAATCTTTTTTTAAAAAACAAAAGTTTAAAAAGTAGACAAAATATTAACATAATATTGAAAAAATTTGTATTATTGTTCAAACAAAAAATTCATTAAAATTATAATAAATTATATATATAATTTCATTAAAAATTTTAATATTCGATTGCTAGATGACAAAATCGTGTTATTATTATTTTAAAATTTTTATTAATGCTTCATAAATATTTAGAGTTAAATTAATCATAATTTTTATTTGTCTTGTAATTTTATACAATTGTAATTTTTTTAAAAATAATGTATAAACTAGTTCTTGGAAATGTTGTATAAAATTATTTTTAAAATAGAGAAAAATATTAGCATTAAAAAACTATTTAAAAAGTGATGTATAATATTACAAATAGAAAGTTGATTAAAATTATAATAAAATATAACTCTACGAAAATTGTAATATTAGACTGTTATTTGGACAAAATAGAATTTTTATTATTTTTAAAAGTTTTATCAAGTTTAATATAATTGATTATTATCATATATTTTTTAAAAGTATTTTATAAAATTATTTTTAAAGTAGAAAACATACTAACTTAAGTAATGTTGAAAAAGTGATGCATTAATTTTCAAGTAGAAAGTTTATTAAAATTATACTAGTTATTGCTTGCTATGTGGAAAATAGTATTATTAAGTTTTATTAAAGTTTAATAAAAGATAAAAATTAAATCAATTAGATTTTTATTTATCTAATACTTATCTAAATTTATTATTTAAGAAAATACTGCATAATTTTTTTTCTTAAAAATTTTGCATAGAATTATATTTAGACTAAATAAAAACATTATAATTTATATTTTAATTGGGTAACTTCTGTTTTACGTAATCTAAATTAAATTAGACAATATTTATAAAATGTCTATTTAATTTAATAAAAATAAAAATTAAATTAATAATTTTTTTATTATCTTATAAGGGAGTATTATCGTACTTTTTTTTAAAAATATTTCATAAAATTATTTTTACAGTGTAAAAAATATTAATATAAAATAAGTAAAGACATCATTTAGAGTAGAAAGATTTTTTAGGAATAAATATGTATAGCAAGTTTTTTAATAAAAAATATGTATATATAGAATAAATTAATACAAACATATATTTATCTGTTAATAGATTTGTTCTTTAAGAAAAGAGTTTTATTTTTTTTATATATTATTTTTGAAAATATTAAAATTTTTATTAAGAAGTTTATCCAATGTTTTTGAAAAATATTAACATTAAAAGACAATGAAGACGTGGTGAATGATTATTCAAGTAGAAAATTTATTAAAATTGTAATGAATTATAATTTTATTAAAAAATCGTAATATTTTATTTTTATATAAATAAAATGAATAAAATAAATAGCAGAAATATTATGGAGTAATACTTGTTGATGGTTATATTTTTAAGAGTCAAATTAATAAAAAAGTTTACGTTTTTTTTTTGTTTAATATATATATATATATATACTTCAACTAAAAATAGCTAAACAATAACTTATATATTATATTTTAATATGATAAAAAAAAATCTAACAATTTTTAACTCTCCATGATTAGTTCAAATAGTAAAAGGTGTGAATATTTTGTCGAAAGAAATAAAGATCGAACTCCCCACCCTTAAGGAATGTTGAAATTTAACCAACTGATATAGTTGTTCAAAAAAAATTTCAACCATATGAATGTTTTGAAATTTTAAGCAACAAACTTCACTTTCATTTATTTAATGTAATTAAAACTAATTAATTTAATGAACATAATTAAGATGATAATTAGTCACCACGAGTTATCAAAGTGGCAAAATGTGTGAACATCAAATTTGAGAAGATCAGGGATTAAACCCACTATCCCTCTATCTTCTCCCTTTATATTACTGGAAATTAATCATTTAATTTATGAAAAAAAAATTAAGATGATAATTATAGGTGAGAATAACAAACAATAAGGGAAAATCTCACATTATAATTATATTTCACATTTAAAAATAAATATAGCTCATTTGAGCGTGGGTACGTGGTATACCAGTATCCGAACATAGACAGAGGGCATTCTATCCACTTAACAATTCACACTGATCATCAGCTACACTCAAATCTCAATAGAGAAATGGCAGCAGCGGTTTTATCTTCTTGCTTTTCAATTCCTACAAAACTCAAGAACCTCTCCCTCACTGCCACTTCTTCTTCTTCTTCTTGTTCTGCGTCTTCTACTTACCCACCTTTCAGGTCTGTCAGCTTCTCCTCATCCATTTCTCACCATGCCTTTAACCAAGGTAGGTACAGCTTCTCTAACACACACCCTTTTCGAAATTTGCGTTGCATTGTTGATTTTTGTGGAAAAACCCATTTCAGTGAATCTAATTGCTCTTGAGGCTAACTGGGTTTTTGTATTTTTTTTTTAAATTTTGATTGTTTTATAGGGTGTTTGTCAATGAACATAGTTAGAAAGCCAATTGGGCATTCGATTGTTTGCGAGGCTGCTCCAAGAAAAAAAGCTGATTCTGCTGCTAAGAGAGCTCGCCAAGCTGAGAAACGACGGATTTACAACAAGGCTCACAAGTCTGAAATTAAAACCCGCATGAAGAAGGTAAACCCCTGTCAATTTTTTCTTTCTTGGTTTTAATTCTGTTTATGTTAATTATTGTTCTTGCGGTACTCACTCTTCAATGTCTGTTTAGGAAATTTTTTGAATTTTGTGAAGTATTCTGCAGTATTTTTGACGAATTTTTATTTTATTTTTTGGTTATGAATACTTTGTTTAAGTAGCAAAGCACAACTAATGGTTGCTATTAAAGAAATGAACTTGGTTTTTTTTTTTTTTTTTGGCTTTTGTAGCTTTATGGGGTGTTGCTAAATATCAGGAAAGGGATGTAAAGGGAGGGAAAGAGAATATGCTTTCAGTTCAAATATGTATAGCTTGTCAAACGTTTTGCCCTTGTGTTCTTAAGAGTGTAGGATTTTAGGTGAACGCAATCTTGGAATCTATAATAGATGTGACAGACCATTGAGGTTCAGCTCAATGGTACTTCAGTCTTCTCTAGCCACGATGTTATGAGTTGGAACTTCAAGTTTCAACATCTAGTTGATGCCTAATTTTTTTTTCTTAATTTCTTAAAAAAAGATGCAAAATGCTCGCAAGTTTTAGAACAATCTAAAGTCTGTGGAAGTATGTGTCAGAAATTGAAGAAGAATTGGTGCAAGCTGGGTCACATAGCAATACTAGGGGTGCTAAAATGTGTTTTGAGGATCATCTAGCAATAGGATTGAGGGCAATGCTATGTTCCTGAAGACATGTAAAAACTCTTGTAGTATATATCTTCATTTAAAGGCCCAGATGATATTAACTACAATGAGAATTGAGAAGCATTAGACCAGATGCTTGAATCAATTCTTGTATCCCCAGTTTTCCACCATGAACTATAATTTCTCTTATGTAGCATTGGGATATATACATGTGTAGATGAATATATAATTTCTTCATTGGGATATATACATATAGTTACTAACTATAATTTCTCTTCTATAGTTAGTAATCTAGGACATTTGTTATTATATCCATGTGTAACCTCTTTGAATTTCAGTGAAGAATTGAAGGTAAACATTTACCTATTAGGAAAAGCTTATTGAGTTTTAGTGCAGCTGCAATATAACTCTGGCTTTGGAATTGATCTCAATTTGGTTATCTTGTGATGTCAAATCAACCATTTGTGGCCTGTCATTTGGATTATTGATGAAGATCGTAGATCTGGGTTTTGCCTCTTATGCTAGATGATCACTGCATTCTATGCTTCATGAATATGTGATTCAGAGAATTGACAGATTATTCAAGCTGCTATGTTTGTGCAGGATAACAACTGTAAACATTTGGATCTTGTTTGCTATGTTATTTGTGCAGTTTTCTGTGCCAAAGAATAGCACTTATATTTCTCTTCTCTTTCATCCCTCCCCAAGCATAGGCTGCCATCAAAATTTCTCGGTTCTTTCTTTATTAGTTTTTGCTTATTACTGATATGCTGTCAATCACAGGTCTTGGAAGCATTGGATGATCTGAGAAAGAAACCTGATGCACAAGCCGAGCAGGTCCTTTCTATTGAGAAGCTTATTGCGGAGGCCTACTCGGTCATTGATAAGGCGGTAAAAGTTGGGACATTACATAGGAACACTGGAGCTCGCAGAAAGTCACGACTTGCTAGGAGAAAAAAGGCTGTGGAGATTCACCATGGCTGGTATACCCCTGTTTCTGCAGTAACAACTGCCAGTTAGCAGTTAGAAGCCTTGTCTTACATTGAATAGAGGAGCATGGGGAAGGGATCTTTTTTGTAATGTATTTGGAAGAATGTTAGCTGTTTCTCTTATTATCATATCTGTATAATTTCTTTAGATGCATTGGATTGTCAACGGTTTTATGCATGGAAAAATTGGCCTGGAGATTCAAATATGCCACAAAAAATTGGTGGGACTTATTCGGTTTCTCCTAATGCGTAATTCGTGCAGCATCCCTGCCTAAAAGCTTAACATAACTCGCAGTAAATGGCCAATCCTTATTTAAAAACCCCTTGATGTTCATTAAGGATCAAAAGTATTGATTTTAAATTCTTCAACATATATTCTGTATGTATATAAATCAAATTAAATTTAATTATATATATTACAGATATTGATAAAAATAAAAATTAATTTAACTGTCTAGATACACATATTAGACAGAACTACCAAAAAAAATATTGCAAATGTCTTGTACACACAAGAAATGAAAAAATCCAGGACCAAAATTAGTTTTCATATATCATCATCTTAGGGTAAATTACTTTTATCTTTGAAAGTAGAATCAGATCAAAAACAAATTAAAACAAAAGATTTGATCAGAGCAGATGAAAACTTTGAAATATTCATTGTGCTAAAACTATTTTCTTTTCCCTTTTTTTTTTGGAATGCGGGATTATTTTTACTATTGTTATTCGATTTCTCACTCTGGTTTGCTTTCAGCAAAATCCACAATAGTGAAATTTGCAGGAATTCAAATTCTGATTTCTGCATTTTCCATGAGACTGAAGCACAGCAGAAAATGATGGCAACTGCAATTCGAGGCTTTTCTTTTCCTTGCAACCCAAGAAACCCATCTCTCACCCCCTGTCTTTCTCTTCTCCTCCTTCTTTTTCGCAGCTAAAGTTCTCAACTTTAAGGTCACTCTGTTTCTCCTCTCATCTTCCTCACAATCTATTGAAGGTAATGCAAACGTTTAACAAGTTAGCTTATTTTTAGTGTAAACCACTGGAAAGGGAAAAAAATGCAAACTTTTGCATTTAATTTATGGTTGGTTTGTGGTCATTTTTTTTCCTTTTGGGTATATTGATGGCAAAGGGTTTAATTTCTTTGGCACCAAGCAGTGTAAGAACCAATTTGTGGGTTTTATTTTGTGTACGATTTGTTGATTATTACAGGGTTGTTTCCCTTAATTTTTAGGGTGTTTGTCAACAACCACTATCATTAGGAGGCCAAAACGTCTGTCTGTGATTTGCATGGCACGAAGATATGGTTCCAAAACTAGGAAGAGACTGGTACCTTCTATTTTCCTTTTTTCTCTTAACATGATAATATCTGAATTGATGATTTTGCTTCGATGGGTTTATTAATTTATAGATTCTGTGACATGCTTCATTATTATAGACATTTTAATTTCTAAATCTAAAATGAAAAGAACGAAGGGGGAAGGAAATTATTGAATTATGGAGTCGGGTTTTGATTATCAGGAACACACAAGGGAACATGACTAGTGTTGTTGGACTCTTGAGTACGGTTCAATGAAATTATTGATGATTGATTTTCCTTATAAAATATACCATCACTGTCTCTTAAGATGTTTGTTGCTGGATTATTCTTTTCAAATCAAGAATCTGCCAAGGAAATTTTGCAGAAAATTATCTGTAATGCATTTGGTGCCTTGGTGGTAAGAGTTTTCCAGAGGTTTGATGTTTAGTGAAATCATATATGCTGTAGATGTTTCAAGTTACATGGAGTTTTCCATGCCCCTGGCTGAAATATAAATTTTGCTTTAAAAATTTGTATCCAGTGAGATACTAATATGCATTGTTTATGTTGTCATCAGTAAAATGTAAAATAAAAGATTCTTTTAGGTCGTCTAAAACTAAAAGTTCCAGCAAATGTCATTTGGGTTTGTTTTATCCACAGATAAAGAGTAGAAGAAGGGGTGGAGACCTGGGAAAGAAGAGGAAGCGGAGAAGGAAAATTGCCAGGACGAAGAAGGATAAGGTCAAAATCGTTAGGCTCATATCAGCAGCAGGAACTGGATATGTTTATACAAAGATAAAAGGAAAGAATATTAGCAAGAAGCTTGAGATCAATAAATATGACCCTCAAGTGCAGCACCATGTTCTGTTTAATGAAGCAAAATAAAGCAAGACACTTCTTTCCAAAAGATAAATTCTGATTGTCATGCTTTTCTCGGATAAGCTGACAGTACCCTTTCTTGTGAACAAATTTTGTATCAAGTAGTTCTTCGTTCAGGTTGTTAATTAGTCATTTCATTGCAGTTGATTATTATTAGCATATATGAAAAGAAAGACTTTCTTCTATTTAGAGTTTTTGGTTCTTTCAAATGATTATCTTAACCAACAAGACAAATTTTACCAAAGCAGAAAAATAGAAAATGTATCAGTCGCTGATCACTCTTCGGCCGACTGCTAAGTATATTTGCTCTTCTTTTTTGTCTTCCCTTGAATTTTTATACATAGGTCTCATCAGTGGTAGACTGTTTATCTGTGGCTGTTGTTCTTTTTCTTGGGGTGCCTAATCAGATTTTAGATATTAGGGTTTTGACTAAGCCTTTTGTTGAAGAAAATTATAAGCATGATATATTTTTCAGTTATGATCAAGTAGCTGCAGTCAGGGACAAGTTGAAGAAAACTATAAAGTCAACAAAATCAAGCCCTGATTTTGGACCAGTTCAGGCCTGGTTTCGGGCCTATTTTGACTAGGCCGGTTTAGGGCCCGAACGGCCCTTGGCCAAGCCTCTCTTCTGTGCCTAATGGTGCTTCAGCAGTGATAAGCGTAGGCCCACATATTATTGACTGCGCACGCAAATGGAAGGGTGTAGTAATTCATTAACAAGTTGAATTTACCAGGCATTTGCCTTAGCCATCTTAGCTAAAGACATATATCTGAATCCAATGTCTTTAAATGAACAAGAATATTTGAGTTTTAGTGGGCTTGACATTTATGGCGATAACCAACTAATCATTGATCTGCTGGTTGGTAATGTGTCAGTTTTTACCCAACCAACTTGGATATGGTTATACATGGATCTCATCAGTCATAAATTAAGTCGTTGGCCAATGTATAATGCATATTGGAATGGTAGGGAGGGGAATCAAGTGGCAGACTACCTATTCTTGGCTGCTCCCCGTTTTCATGGGTACCAAATTTAATTTTAGATATTAGGGCTTTGACTAAGCTTTTTGTTGGAGAAAATTAAAATCAGGGCATATTTTTCAGTTCTGATCAAGTAGCTGCACTCAAGGACAAGTTGAAGAAAACTCTAAAGTCCGAAAACCAAGCCATTGTTTAAGCCTGATTCCAGGTTTGACCGGTTCCTAGTTGATTTTGATTGGGCCGATTCAGGACCTGACCTGGCCCTTGGCTATGCCTGCTTCAGTAGTGATAAACTTAGGCCCACACTTTATTGACTGCGCACTAGTGCAAATAAAAGGGTGTGCTAGTTCACTACAAGCTGAATTTACCGGGTTAGCCATCATGGCTGGAGATAGATATCTAAATCCAGTGTCTTTAAATGAAGAAGAATATTTGAGTAAAATGGGCTTGACAGTTATGGCAACAACCAGCTAATCATTAATTTGCTGGTTAGTAATGTGGTAGTTTTTACCTAACAAGCATTGATATGGTTATACATAGGTCTCATCAGTCATAAATTAAGTCGTTAGCCAATGTATAATATACATTGGAATGGTAGGGAGAGGAATTAAGTGGAAGAATGCCTATCCATGCCTGCTGCTCTTTTTTAGGGTGCCTAATCAGATTTTAGATATTAGGGTTTTGACTAAGCTTTTTGTTGTAGAAAATTACAAGCATGATATATTTTTCAGTTCTGATCAAGTGGCTACACTCAGGGATAAGGTGGAAGAAAACTATGAAATTCAAAAAATCAAGCCCCGATTTTGGGCCGATTCAAGCTTGGTTTTGAGCCTATTTTGAATAGTCCAGTTCAGGACCCGAACAGCCCTAGGCAAGGCCTACTTACTGGCCTACCCCATTTTTATAAGGTACAGAATCTAATTTTAGATATTGGGGCTTTGACAAAGCCTTTTGTTAGAGAAAATTACAAGTTGGGTATATTTTTCAGTTATGATCAAATGACTGAACTCAGGGACAAATTGAAGAAAACTCCAAAGTTCGAAAAATCAAGCCATAGTTTCCAGTCGGTTTAGGCTTGGTTTCAATTTTTGACTGTTGTCTAGCCAATTTTGATCAGGCTGGTTCAGGGCCCGAACCGGCACTTAGCCATGGTTACCTATTGTACTTAATGGTGCTTCAACAGTGATAAAGTGCAGGCCCACACATTATTGACTGTGCACTAGTGTAAATGAAAAGTATGCTAGTTCAATACAAACTGAATTTACTTGGGCTCATGCCTTAACCATCTTGGTTGAAGACAGATATCTGAATCCATAGTCTTTTAATAAAGAAGAGTATTTGAATTTTAGTGGGCTTGACATTTATGGCGACAACCAGCTAATCATTGATTTGCTGGTTGGTAATGTATCAAATTTTACCCAACCGGCTTGGGTATAGTCGTACATGGATCTCTTCCATTATAAATTAAGTTAGGGCTTTTACTAAGCCTTTTGTTGTAGAAAATTACAAGCAGGGTATATTTTTCAATTCTGATTAAGTGGCTGCACTCAGAGATAAGTTGAAGAAAACTCTAATGTTTGAAAAACCAAGCCCCAGTTCTAGGCCTATTCAGGCCCAGTTTTAAGTTTGATAGGTTTTTGGCTGATTTTGATAGGGCCAGTTCAGAGCCCGAACCAGATCTTGGCCAGGCCTACCTACTATGCCTAGTGGTGCTTCGACAATGATAAGCGTAGGTCCACACAATCATCTTAGCTAAAGATAGATATATGAATCCAATGTCTTTAAATAAATAAGAATATTTGAGTTTTAATGGGCTTGACATTTATGGTGACAACCAGCTAATCATTGATCTGCTGGTTGGTAATGTGTCAGTTTTTACCCAACCAAATTGGATATGGTTGTACATGGATCTCATCAGTCATAAATTAAGTCGTTGGCCAATGTATAATGCAAATTGGAATAGTAGGGAGGGGAATCAAGTGTCAGACTACCTATTCGTGGTCGCTGCCTGTTTTCATGGGTACCGAATTTAATTTTAGATATTAGGGCTTTGACTAAGCTTTTTGTTAGAGAAAATTAAAATCAGGGTATATTTTTCAATTCTGATCAACTGGCTAAACTCAAGGACAAGTTGAAGAAAACTCTAAAGTATGAAAACCAAGCCATGGTTTAGACTCGGTTCTAGGTTTGACCAGTTCCTAGCTGATTTTGATTGGGCCGATTCAGGACCTGACCCGGCCCTTGGCCATGCCTACCTACTTATACTTCAGTAATGATAACCGTAGGCCCACACTTTATTGATTGCGCACTAGTACAAATGAAAGGGTGTGCTAGTTCACTACAAGCTAAATTTACCGGGTTAGCTACCTTAGCCATCATGGCTGAAAACAGATATCTGAATCTAGTGTCTTTAAATGAAGAAGAATATTTGAGTTAAAGTGGGCTTGACAATTATGGTAACAAACAGCTAATCATTGATTTGCTGATTAGTAATGTGTCAGTTTTTACCTAACGAGCATGGATATGGTTATACATGGGTCTCATCAGTCATAAATTAAGTTTTTAGCCAATATATAATGTACATTGGAATGGTAGGGAGAGGAATTAAGTGGAATAATGTCTATCCATGGATGGTGCCTTTTTTGGGGTGCCTAATTAGATTTTAGATATTAGGGTTTTGACTAAGCCTTTTGTTGTAGAAAATTACAAGCATGGTATATTTTTCAATTCTAATCAGGTGGCTGCATTAAGGGACAAGTTGAAGAAAACTATTAAATTTGAAAAATCAAGCCCCGATTTTGGGCCGATTCAGGCCTGGTTGTAGGCCTATTTTGAATAGGCTAGTTCAGGACCCGAACAGCCCTAGGCCAGGCCTACCTACTGGCTTAACCCGTTTTCATGAGGTACAGAATCTAATTTAAGATATTAGGGCTTTGACAAAGCCTTTGTTAGAGAAAATTACACATAGGGTATATTTTTCAAATCTGATTAAGTGGCTGCACTCAAGGACAAGTTGAAGAAAACTCTAAAGTTTGAAAAATTAAGCCCCAGTTCCGGGCCTATTCAGGCCCAGTTTTGAGTTTGATAGGTTTTGGGATGATTTTGATAGGTTAGTTCAGAGCTCGAACCAGACCTTGGCCAGGCCAACCTACTATGCCTGGTGGTGCTTCAGCAGTCATAAGCATATGCCCACACATTATTGACTGACATTTGCCTTTGTCATATTACCTAAAGACAGATATTTGAATCCAATGTCTTTACATGAACAAGAATATTTGAGTTTTAGTGGGCTTGACATTTATGGTGACAACCAGCTAATCATTGATCAGCTAGTAATGTGTCAGTTTTTACCCAACCAACTTTGATATAGTTGTACATGGATCTCATCAGTAATAAATTATATATATTGGAATGGTAGGGAGGGGAATCAAGTGGCAGACAACCTATTCATGGTTGCTGCCCGTTTTCATGGGGTACCAAATTTAATTTTAGATATTAGTGCTTTGACTAAGCTGTAGAAAATTAAAACCAGGATATATTTTTCAGTTTTGATCAAGTGGCTGCCCTCAAAGAAAAGTTGAAGAAAACTCTAAAGTCCAAAAAACCAAGCCATTGTTTAGGCCCGGTTTCGAGTTTGATCATTTTCGAGCTGATTTTGTTCAGACTAATTCAGGATCCGAACCGGCCCTTGGCCATGCCTACCTATTGTACCTAGTTGTGCTTCAGTAGTAATAAGCATTGGCCCACACTTTATTGACTGCGCACTAGTGCAAATAAAAGGGTATGCTAGTTCACTACAAGCTAAATTTACCGGGCCAGCTACCTTAGCCATCATGGCTAAAGACAGATATCTGAATCCAGTGTCTTTAAATGAAGAAGAATATTTGAGTTAAAGTGTGCTTGACAGTTATAGCAATAACCAGCTAATCATTGATCTGCTGGTTAGTAATGTGTCAATTTTTACCTAGCCATCATGGATATGGTTATACATGGGTCTCATCAGTCATAAATTAAGTCGTTAGCCAATATATAATGTACATTGGAATGGTAGGGAGAGGAATTAAGTGAAAGACTACCTATCTGTGGCTGCTGCCCTTTTTTTTAGGGTGCCTAATCAGATTTTAGATATTAGGGTTTTGACTAAGCCTTTTTTATAGAAAATTACAAGCAGAACATATTTTTAAGTTCTGATCAAGTGGCTGTATTCAGGGATAAGTTGAAGAAAACTATGAAATTCGAAAAATCAAGCCCTGATTTTGGGCTGATTTAGGCCTGGTTTGAGGCCTATTTTGAATAGGCTAGTTCAGGACCCAAACAGCCCTAGGCCAGGCCTACCTATTGGCCTACCCCATTTTCATAAGGTACAAAATCTAATTTTAGATATTGGGGCTTTGACAAAGCCTTTTGTTAGAGAAAATTACAAGTAGGGTATATTTTTCAGTTATGATCAAGTGACTGAACTTAGGGATAGATTGAAAAAAACTCCAAAGTCCCAAAATCCAAGTAGGGTATATTTTTCAGTTATGATCAAGTGACTGAACTCAAGGATAGATTGAAGAAAACTCCAAAGTCCCAAAATCCAAGCCATGGTTTCCAGGTTTAGGCCTAGTTTTGAGTTTAAATATTGTCTAGCCAATTTTGATCAAGCTAGTTCAAGGCCTGAACCGGCCCTTAGCCATGCCTACCTATTGTACCTAGTGGTGCTTCAACAGTGACAAAGCATTGGCCCACACATTATTGACTATGCACTAGTAGAAATGAAAGGGTGCACTAGTTCACTACAAACTGAATTTACCGGGGCTTATGCCTTAGCCATCTTGGCTGAAGACAGATATCTGAATCCAGAGTCTTTTAATAAAGAAGACTATTTGAATTTTAGTGGGCTTGACATTTGTGGCGACAACCAACTAATTATTGGTTGGCTGGTTGGTAATGTGTCAGTTTCTACCCAACCAACTTGGGTATAGTCGTACATGGATCTCTTCAGTTATAAATTTAGACTGTTATCCATGGCTGCTACCCTAGGGGCTTTTACTAGGCCTTTTATTGTAGAAAATTACAAGCAGGATATATTTTTCAGTTCTAATTAAGTGGCTGCACTTAGGGACAAGTTGAAGAAAACTCTAAAGTTTGAAAAACCAAGCCCCAGTTCTGGGCCTATTCAGGCCCAGTTTTGAGTTTGATAGGTTTTGGGCTGATTTTGATAGGGCCAGTTCAAGGCCCGAACCAGACCTTGGCCAGGCCTACCTACTATGCCTAGTGGTGCTTAGCAATGATAAGCGTAGGCCCATACATTATTAACTGCGCACTAGTGCAAATGAAAGGGTGTGGTAATTCATTAGGCATTTGCCTTTGTAATATTAGCTAAAGACAGATATCTGAATCCAATGTCTTGAAACGAACAAGAATATTTGAGTTTTAGTGGGATTGACATTTATGGTGACAACCAGCTAATCATTGATTTGCTGGTAATGTGTCAGTTTTTACCCAACCAACTTGGATATGGTTGTACATGGATCTCATCAGTAATAAATTATATCGTTGGTCAATGTATAATGCATATTGGAATGGTAGGGAGGGGAATCAAGTGACAGACTACCTATTCATAGTTGCTGCCCGTTTTCATGGGGTACCGAATTTAATTTTAGATATTAGTGGTTTGACTAAGCCTGGAGAAAATTAAAACCAGCGTATATTTTTCAATTCTGATCAAGTGGCTGCCCTCAAGGACAAGTTGAAGAAAACTCTGAAGTCCGAAAAACCAAGCCATTGTTTGGGCCCGATTTCGAGTTTGATCATTTCCTAGCTGATTTTGATCGGACTGATTCAGGATCCGAATTGGCCCTTGGCCATGCCTACCAATTGTACCTAGTTGTGCTTCAGTAGTAATAAGCATTGGCCCACACTTTATTGACTGTGCACTAGTACAAATAAAAGGTTGTGCTAGTTCACTACAAGCTAAATTCACCGGGCTAGCTACCTTAGCCATCATGACTGAAGACAGATGTCTGAATCCAATGTCTTTAAATGAAAAAGAATATTTGAGTTAAAGTGGGCTTGACAGGCAACAACCAGCTAATCATTTATCTGCTAGTTAGTAATGTGTCAATTTTTACCTAGCCAACATGGATATGGTTATACATGGGTCTCATCACTCATAAATTAAGTCGTTTGCCAATGTATAATATACATTGGAATGATAGGGAGAGGAATTAAGTGAAAGACTGCCTATCCGTGGCTGCTGCCCTTTTTTTTAGGGTGCTTAATCAGATTTTAGATATTAGGGTTTTGACTAAGCCTTTTGTTGTAGAAAATTACAAGTAGAGCATATTTTTTAGTTCTGATCAAGTGGCTGCACTCAGGGACAAGTTGAAGAAAATTATGAAATTCAAAAAATCAAGCCCCAATTTTGGACTAGCCTATTTTGAATAGGCTAGTTCAGGACCTGAACAGCCCTAGGCCAGGCCTACCTATTGGCCTACCCCGTTGTTAGAGAAAATTACAAGTAGGGTATATTTTTCAGGTATGATCAAGTGACTGAACTTAGGGACAGATGGAAGAAAACTCCAAAATCTGAAAAATCAAGCCATGATTTCTAGGTTTAGGCCTGATTTAGCCAATTTTGATCAGGTGGGTTCAGGGCCCGAACCGGCCCTTAGGCATGCCTACCTATTGTACCTAGTGGTGCTTCAACAGTGATAAAGCATAGGCCCACACATTATTGACTGTGCACTAGTGCAAATGAAAGGGTGTGCTAGTTAACTACAAACTAAATTTACGGGGCTCATGCCTTAGCCTTCTTAGTTAAAGACAAATATATGAATCCAAAATCTTTTAATAAAGAAGAGCATTTGAATTTTAGTGGGCTTGACATTTATGGCGACAACCAACTAATCATTGATTTGCTGGTTGGTAATGTGTTAGTTTTTACCCAACCAGCTTGGGTATAGTCGTACATGGATCTCTTCAGTTATAAATTAAGTCGTTGGTCAATGTATAATATACATTGAAATGGTAGGGTGGGGAATCAAGTGGCAGACTGCCTATCTATGGCTGTTGTCATTTTCGTAGCGCACATAATCAGATTTTAGATATTAGGGCTTTTATTAAGCATTTTGTTGTAGAAAATTACAAGCAGGGTATATTTTTCAATTCTGATTAAGTGGCTGCACTCAGGGACAAGTTAAAGAAAACTCTAAAGTTTGGAAAACCAAGCCCCAGTTCCGGGCCTATTCAAGCCTAGTTTTGAGTTTGATAGGTTTTGGGCTGATTTTGATAGGGCCAGTTCAGAGCCCGAACCAGACCTTGGCCAGGCCTACCTACTATGACTAGTGGTGCTTCAGCAATGATAAGCGTAGGCCCATACATTATTGACTGCGCACTAGTGCAAATGAAAGGGTGTGGTGATACGAACGTGGTTAACTTGTACCAAACCCGTATTCAATCTTGATAACCTTGCCAAGGATCGTTCATAAACCAAACAAAAGAAAACTCTAATCCCCAACAAGACCCTTAAATAACCTGTACTTAAGAACCTTAATTACAAAGAATTAAAGGTTGTTTAATATAAACCTAAAATTAACTAAGTCTATTTTAAGTCTAAATTAAACTAGGTTTGAATGTACCAAGCCTTCACTTGATAAATTCACTAAAGGTCTTTTAAGAACAAAAGAAAAGGACTCAAACCTCACAAGAATTCAAATTTTTTATAATAATATGTTATCTCATTCACCAAATTCGTTTTACATTATTTAAGCCCTTATATAGGCATGTAAACATCCTAATCCTTGAAGGAAAATGTTTTCTTACTTATTCCTAAAGACTCCTATAAAGGAAAATCCTTAAATAAGAAGTATTCCTTCAAAAATAAGACAACTAATGACAATTAATGACAACTAATGACAACTAA
>CATIWM010160467.1:0-10609 GCA_949671775.1 Mallotus repandus | reverse complement strand
TCTATCAATTATCACATATTATTTATTTATTTATTTCCATTTTATTTTTTTATTATTTTTATTTTAGTTTTTTTTAAATTTTATTTTTGAAAACAATCAAGTGCATAAATATAATATATATATTTTTTCCCCTTGTCACATAATCAATATAGACAAATCTTTGTATAAATACATATATGTATATATTTTTTTAATCAACTTAACCAATTTAAGTCCTATATATATATATATATATATATATATATATATTAATAATTCAATTTAAATCCTTAACTTTCTAATTATTGTTATGGACTTAATTGTAAACATTTATAATCTTCTCCTATTTAACATTGAAATTAATACCACACATATCTCATGTATTTCTCATGTTTATATGTTATGCATGTTATGCAAATAAATGTAATGTATTAGGTGGGCATTACACAATGTCTCAAAACATCTTGAACTTCATCTTGAGGAATGCACCTTCTAATCAAACTGTTGGCACATCTCTTATAAAGCAATGGTTCCTCCCAATAATAGAATTTAATATCATGTAAGAATTTGTTCCTTTGTCTATAATCCATCCCATAAGGAAGAATACCGCTCACAAGATAATTTGCAATATCCATAAACCGTGGAAGTTCCTTTGAGGCTAAACTAAGTAGATGTTCACCATGAAATGTCTCATTGATTGGCACACCATCATTATTCCTCTTTAATCCCTCTTGATCAAGCCTTGATAGGTGATCCGCAACAAGGTTCTCACTTCCTTTTTTATCTCGCACCTCCCAATCAAATTCCTGAAGCATTAGAATCCACCTTAAGAGCCTAGGTTTTGCATCCTTCTTATTTAGAAGATACTTGACGGCAACATGGTCTGAATAAACAATCACTTTTTGCCCTACAAGATATGCTTTAAATTTGTCAAATGCATAAACAATAGCAAGCAACTCCTTCTCCGTAGTGGTGTAGTTGATTTGAGCATCATCAAGTAGTTTGCTAGTATAATATATCACATAACGCTTGCCTTCTTTCCTTTGTCCTAAAACAGCCCCCACCGCAAAGTTACTTGCATCATACATAATTTCAAACGATTGCTCCCAATTAGGTGGCTACAAAACAGGTGCTAAAACAAGAGCTCTCTTTAAAGCTTCAAACACATTAAGACATGCCTTATCAAACTCAAAACTAGCATCCTTAACAAGTAGTTAGCATAATGGCTTTGCTATCTTGGAAAAATCTTTGATAAATCTTCTGTAAAATCCAACATGTCTAAGAAAGCTCCTTATATGCTTAACATACTTTGGGGGTGGCAAATTAGCAATCACTTCTATCTTTGCTCTATCAACCTCAATACCTCTTCTTGATACCAAGTGCCCAAAAACAATTCCTTTTTGTGCCATGAAGTGACACTTTTCCTAATTGAGTACTAATCCATGCTTCATGCACCTGTCAAGAACTTTAGAAAGATTTTCTGGACAATTTTCAAAGTTAGATGCATAAACACTAAAATCATCCATGAAAACCTCAACACAATCATCAATCAAGTCACTAAATATGGAAAACATGCATCTTTGGAAAGTTGTTGGAGCATTGCATAAACCAAAAGGCATACACCTAAAGGCAAAAGTACTATATGGGCATGTAAAGGCGGTCTTAGTTTCATCCTCGGGATAAATGAGGATTTGGTAAAAACCACTAAGTCCATCAAAAATAACAAAAATAAGAAAAATTAGCTAATCTCTCAAGAACTTGATCAATAAAAGGTAATGGAAAATGATCTTTCCTATTTGCTTTATTTAACTTTCTATAATCTATACACATACGCCATCCTATGATAGTTCTTATGGGTATTAAATCATTAGACTCATTTTTAACAACGGTTAAGCCTCCCTTCTTAGGGACAACTTGAACGGGACTTACCCATTTACTATCACTAATGGAATATATGATTCCATTATCAAGCAACTTAATTACCTCATTTCTCACCACTTCTTCCTTAAGAGTGGGATTTAACCTCCTTTGACCTTCAATGGAAGGCTTGGCATCATCATCTAAAAGGATTCTATGCATACACACATTTGGGCTAATACCCTTTAAATCATTTATGGAATAACCAATAGCACCTGTATGACTAAGTAACACATCACATAAAGCATCAACATTTTTATTAGGCACAAATGAATTCACAATAAAAGGAAATTTAAAGTTAGAGTCAAGAAATGCATATCTTAGATTGGATGGTAAAGGCTTGAGCTCTAGCTTCACTTCTTCATTTGGTAATGTAGATTTTGGATCATCATCCTTCCTTAAAGGTTCAAACCTTGAAGTTCTATGAGGAGGTAGGTATGGAGTTGACTCCAAGAAATCCACATTAGTTTATTGCATGAGGTATGGTTCAATAGGGTCTTGCTTTAGGCATTCATGCATTACTTCATCAATGCACTCATCAATAACATCAATCGAGTCAATTCTACTTACAACTTCCATTGGTGAAGACTTCATCATCTTGAATACATCAAACTCCATATACTCATTATTCACTTCTAATGTAATCTTGCCTCTCTTCATGTCAATAATTGCACCCGCCGTCACTAAAAATGGTCTCCTAAATAAAATCAGGATTTCTAGATCTTCTTCCATGTCTAATACAACAAAATCAGCAGGTATAACAAATTTACCCACCTTAGTTGGTACATTTTCAAGAATGCCAAGTGGATAAGTAATAGATTTGTTTGCCATTAAAAGACATATATTTGTAGGTTTAAATTCTCCTAAATTAAGCCTCTTATAAATGGAATAAGGCATAAGGCTAACACGCACTAATATCACACAAAGCTTTATCAAAATGAGTACCACCAATTATACAAGGAACAGTAAAACAACCGAGATCCTTAAACTTTGGTGGAGATTTAGAGTACATAGCTTTGGATTCTTCAATAAGAGAAACTAACCTATAGTCTTCAAGTTTGCTCTGGTGGTTAATGATATCCTTCAAAAATTTACCCCATGTTGGCATGTCTCTAATGGCATCCATAAATGGTACGGTGATGGTGATTTTCTTGAGATAATTAAGGAATTTGCCAAATTGTTTGTCCAAGCTATGCCTTATAAACCTTTGAGGAAAAGGAAATGTTTTAAAACCTACCTTGGGTTCATCATCTTTAGGTGGTATGCCATCTTCCTTTTACCCTTCTTTGCGTCTTCAACATCATTTTTTCTTTTAACAACCACATCATCATTTCCCTTACTAGCTTCGACTTCTACCTCATCATCATCTACCAGCCTCTTACTCTTACTAGCAACATTCTTAACCTCCTACCACTCTTCAAGGTAATTGCTTGGCAAGTCTCTTTTAGTGCAAACTCCAGTTGGCTAGGAAGCTTTCCCAAGGGTTAGAGTTAGAGGAAGAGGCTTGTTGAGCAATTTGTGTTTCAAGGATGCGGTTATGAGTAGCAAGCTATTCAAGCTTGGAGTTAAGTTGCTTAAATTTCTCCTCATTTTGTTTATTGATGGTCATTTGTTGGTTGACAAATTGCTCCATAAGAGTTTTAAGGTTGGATTTAGGATGGGTAGGATGAAAGGCTTGTGTTTCATGGGAAATCCAGGTGGGTTTCGTAATTTGGCATTTGGATTAATGATGGGTTTAGTTGGGAAGATGGATTTGACCATGAAAATCCAGAATGATTTCTCCATTGAGGGTTATAAGAATTTGAGTTCAACCCCCTTCTTTGGTTAAAAGCTCCTTGCACATAACTCACAACCTCATTAGAATTCACATTACATTGAGAATATGAATGAGATCCTCCTCACAACTCACAAATAACATTAGCACTTCTAAAGAATTAATTTGAGATTTACTCATCAATTTAATGAGAGCATCTACCTTTGCATTCAATAAGTTGATGGTGTCAAGCTCTAATACTCCTTTTGCTTTTGCCATCGTTGTTTCTTTACCCATGTACACTAGAGATGCAAGTTCTTCAAGTAAAGTAACAGCTTCCTAAGCCATTTTATCCATCCATTTCCCACTAGAGGCTGCATTAACAATATTCCTATTTTCATCCGTCAACCTATTGTAGAAAATTTGAGGGATCATCCATTCTGGTAAGCCATGATGTGGGCATTGCCTTTGAAGTTCCTTGAATCTCTCCCAAGCTGCATATATTGTCTCACTTCTATTTTACTTGAAAGTAGTGATCTCATTGCAAAACTTTGCTATCTTATGTGGTGGGAAATATTTATGAAGAAACGCTTGCTTTAATTGACCCCAAGTTGTGATTAATTTATTAGGCAAACTAGCAAGCCAAAGTTATGCCTTATCCTTGACTGAAAATGGGAAAAGCCTAAGCCTTATTACATCATCAGTCATACCATTTATTTTGAAGGTTGCACACACATTAAGAAAGGTCAAAATGTGAGCATATGGATCCTCTCCTTGTAAACCTCCAAACTGGTTATTCTGCACCATTTGAATGATACTTGGCTTAATCTCAAAGTGATTATTAGCAATGGTTGGGGCCACTATCCCTCCAAAACTACTCGAGATGTCGGACATGGAAAAATCGCCTAGTGTTCTCCTTGCTGGTTCAGCCATATTATTCAATTCCCGTTGATTCACTCTTTTATGTCTTTGGTCCCTACGTAAAGCACGTAAAGTCAATTCAATTTCAGGATCAAAGTAAAGAGTATTATCACTAGCACTTCTAGTAAGCATAATGTAAAGCAAAATCAATATCAAACAATCACAATTAAGTAAATGATAACTTATAAAAACTAACACAAAATTAAAGACTAAAACAACTTTTCTCTACCCTAAGTTAATAAAAATCACTAAACAAAATTTCCCGGCAACGACACCAAAATTTGATGTGGGTCAAATATAATACCCTAGTCTCTAAAACTAAGTATAAAGCAAGTAAGGTGTCGAACACTGGGGAATTTTGGAGTTAATTTTATATTAACCGTGCAATTACTCAGATGGATAGGTGAATAATATTAAAATAATATTAATTTGTTCTAACTAACTTAAAGTTACTACTTACTAACTACACTAATTAAATTGATTAAATAAAGAACAATTGTTAGCAATGTATGTTAGAATTACAATTCAGAATTAATCTAGAACTATAAAAGTTGACAATTATATAGATATGCATGTATTGATTGGAGAATAAAGCCAATTATCCTTAAAAGCAACTCTCATTGTTAATTAAGGGTATTTTCATTTAGAGTCCACACACACTCTCGTGAAATTGCAGAGATAAATAAAAACCATCATGTTCTATGCCAATTCTTTATTCCCTTAAAGTGAGTATCTTGTCTCCAAGTATTATTATAACCTTTAAGTAATTTCAATTGCATTTCCACCAAAATATTCCAATTCTCATTGTGAATAATTGATTAACAAGTTACATATGGTGATTGAGCAAATATAACACAATTCAAACTCAATTAAAATTAAATCAACCATGAATTAATAAAGATAAAAATATAGTTCATAGATTAATTCATCATTGTAGTTCTATACAAAGACTTAGCTCAAAATCAAAGAACAACAATGAAATATTTTAAACATCAGGCAACTAAATAGAGAAAAAAGAAAAATGATTTGTGTTGATGAACTCTTCAATGTTCTCCAAAAAGTTACTTGATTCTAAATGATCTTCTTGATATCTCCCTTCAATCCTTGAATATGCTTTTTAGAACACTAAGTACTTTAACTTCTTTTTTTTCAATAAAATAAAACTAATAAAGATACTAACTATTTTTAATGCTTAACTATAATTTTTTTTTTCATGCCTAAAAACATAGCCAACTTCATGTATTTATAGGCCTCTTATCCTCCCAATTTGTTCCCCTTTGAAATAGATACAAATGTGAAAGGGTGTGATGAAGGGGTGTGAGGGTCGAGTCAGCACTACTATCTTGAGTCGGCACGATTCTTCTCTGTTACGACCTGGCATGTGTGTGTTGAGTCGGCACCAGAGCTTGTTGTCATGACTCGGCAGTAATGTGTCGGGTCGACACTCCTCTCTAGAGCCCCCTTTCGACTTTTCATGCATCATTCTTCATGCTAATCAATCCAAATGCACTTCCATGCATGAATTAAGCCTAAGAAGACCTACAAAACACAAAATTAACATAAGAACAACATAAATAAATCTAAATAGCAATAATGCATAAAAACACAAACAAACACAATAAAAAAACTAAAGAAAACTAAACTATAACTACCTTAAGAACTATGCTAATTTGTATTATAACAATTAAAATGCAAAATTCAAGTCTGCAGACCTGTCATGAGTGGTGACAGACTCATCATCAATGATAGAGACAAAATCGAAGATCAAAATTTTCATCAAATTCTAAAAGTCAAATCTGATAAAAAATGATGGAAATCTTCATTACAAGTGATAACAAGCAATTATCGACCATTAGAAAAAAATTTGGAGCAAAAATTGAAAAATTCAAGAGGACAGTAGGTTTTCACCACCAGCATCATGAGCAACATAGAGTCATGATAGACTTATCATGAGTGGTAACAAACTTATGTTGAGCAATCACGACGAATTCCAGAAGTGACAAAAAGTTTCGTGACCAATATCACCACTGTTCCCTGATCATGAAAACGCATGGATTCAAATTTTATCTTGGCACCCCAACTATCATGACTAATGAAGATTTGTCATGAGTCATGACAAACGTACAAAGTGCTTTTTTTTAAGTGGTTCAAATGGCTCTATTTGCATTAAATGCACCTCCAACAACTCTTTTTTTCTATGAGAGTATACATACAACTTAGATTTCATCTGGAGAAGTGGAGGAAGTTGAGCAAACACATTTAGAGAAAAATTTGACATTTAATCTTTGATTTACTCTTCAACCACCCAAGATCTTCATCTTTAATTCTTGTAATTTTTATTTATCTCAAGAGTATTCTTGAGTGTGGGTTGGTGAGTATTTAAAATCATTATTTAAAAGCTCAATAGTGAGATTGAATGAGTTAGGTTAGGGTTTTATTCACTTATAAGCTAAAAGGATTGTTCTTAGCAAGTGGGTTTGAGTGTAAGCCATTGAAAACACTTGGGTTTGAGTGTGAGCCATTGAATACTTGGATTAGAGTATGAGCCTTATGAAAAACACTTGGGTTTGAGTGTGAGCCTTGAGAAAACACTTAGGTTGAAGTGTGAGCCTTGAAAAACACTTAGGTTGGAGTGTGAGCCTAGGAAAACACTTGGGTATCTTTGATTTAGGCTTGTAAGGGTTTGATCTACACCTTGAAGTAGATTGATAGTGGATTGAAATTCTCAACTTGTGGTTGAGGAGAGGACATAGGCTTTGAGGGCCGAACCTCTATAAATTTCTTGTGTTTTTCTTGCTCATTTTCCTCATTTTATTGTGCTTAAATTCTATTTTTAGTTTGCTCTTTGTGAAAAATCTGAAATTACCCATCTAGTTCAAAAAGCCAATTCACCCCCCCCCCCTCTTAACACTTGTAGAATTACAACGTCAAACTTATATTGTTAAGGAATTCAACATCATGATGTAGAATAACCATCTCCATGCAACTACACTATAAGAAAACACAATTGTATGACCAGATTTGTCACTAAGCTACCAAAACTACCTACCTAACCCGATTTCCTGCCTTGTTGTGTTTTGTTGTTACGATCACAAATACATAGTGCAAACTCAATCACTGTCATCATCTTTACATCGATTTGTATAATTTTCCATCCCCCACACAATACAAAAAGCTTGACCATGGTAACAGCAATAAATAAACTTCAAACCATTAATTTTACTCAGGGAAAAAATGTATGCACTACTGCAAATACCTAATCCATATGATCATTTTGTTGAACAAGTTACTGAAACATTTCATTTATGCATGCATTATTATTTGTAGAACTTCTAATTTATTTAAGTTTTATAACATGTCAGCATAAATTAGGGTACTACTAAGTAGAAAATTGAACAATTTTGAACCATATTGTGTACAAATGGTGGTACAACATAAATAACTTTCATTCATTTATGAATAACAACATCCAATAACAGGAAACACAAGAATTATAAAGACCTTTGCTTGTAATTCTTGAAAGCTGCAATAGTTTATGCTTGCCTTTATTCAATCAGAAGCTGCCCTCAAATTTTGCTTCACATTGTCAGTGAAAAATGTTGTGATGACAACAATTAGCTTACATGTTCGTTAGAAGCACATGCAATGTAGAAATGAAATTGTTCTCACAATCATGCTGCAGCTGTTTATTACTATGCATATCCAATTCCTCCATTTACACCATGTAAGCACCAAATAGCCTACTTGTTCGTTCACCATGCACTATATTGAATTCAGAACTACACTAATTACTCATTATAAAATGCAAAAACCATTTTGAGGTGAGTCAGTAAAAGGATTACCTACCTGTATAGGGTGGAAAGAACTATTCGGGCACCCTTCCTCCACCTAATATTCATGCGAGTCTCTTCCGTCTAAAACACACGTATATGTTTGAGTATATAGGAAACTAAAGGATGATATTGGCCACACTAAAAACCATTTAAGTGCATCGGTTATTTTGATCGCTAAGTAAAAGCTTGAACTCTCCTTAAGTTAGACATTGTATATCTCCACCAGCTTCCATGATCCTATCACATTTATTCACATTGGGAAAATACTATTTTATTACAAATGATGTCACTTTTTTAAGTGTATAACAACGAACATGGTGATAAATTTGATAAAACACCACTATGCGGTGAAGTTAATATCCATCCATTTATGTGGATATAACATGAACAAGGGTCTTAGTGTCTGAGTTTCTCCACTTATCTAGCACATTTACTGACTTTTCAACACTGTCTATATTATAAGTGAGAAATGGTGCACGACCGTGAGTGTTTACATATGTGTGTAGTTGGGGATGAGGCATCTATAAACATTCCTCGACTAAATAAATACATTGATTTATGGAAAAACCATTCATTTACACTACTCAATAAGAGTTAAATAATGTGCATATAGTCTTCATTTCAGATACATTATAATCCATTAACAACTAAACACGTCATGCTTGACTTATGCAAACTAAAATCAAATCAAAGCTATGGTATATATATAACACAATATAAGTTGGCCACAAATAAAACACAACCCCATTTCTTTGTTGACCTTTATCAAAGCACATGTTCTGCATGGACAAGTAATGCGTTAATTGTGAACATCCGCACAGCTCGTCCTGTACACTAAATTCTAGGTGAAACATCACATGGCCTCTATTATGTTGTATTGCATAACACAATACATTTTAATGTCAACCCGACACCATGCGCATATTATGGCTAAATTCATCTCTGTGTTTGTATGTTATCTTTTAAGGGGAAGGTAGTATGCACATCATCTTGTGCGTTACTTGGTGATGTAGCGGAAGGTAATTATTTGCAAATCGTTGATTCACAAAGAATGCCGATATGCAATCTTCAAATCCCTATTGATTCAATCGATTTCTAGAGAATTTGGTAAAAGACAAAAGTCTGTAATTTTTATTATCAAAGAAAGCTGCTCATGAATAAAGCATAATAAAGCTTATATACCAAAACGAAAGCCTAAATAAACCCTAAATAAACTTCCTAATAAAAATAGAAAAAAGTCATTAAAAATAAAAAAAAACAGCATTTAGAAGGCCCAAACGTACAAATTTGGCCAAAATCCATAGGGTATCACAAGCAAAACTAGTGACTTGGAATCAGTGGCCCGTTTCTACCCAAAATAGCCACCGAAAACACTGAAATCCGACACTCAGAACTTCACTTTATTTATAAAACTGCCACTACTGAACTTTGTCCAATTTTTCCAAGAACTCCAAGGCTTGCTCCTGGACCGCATCATTCTCCCCTGGTGACAGAAAATTCGACCTCGAATTTGGCACAACATCATCATCAGAAGAATCACCAGTGAAAGGAATGACATGTTTCACATTAAACACATCTGCAGTACAAACATGACTTGGCAGCTTCAAGCAATACGCATTAGGATTTATCTTTTCAATCACCTCCACTGGACCAATCTTCTTGGCATAAAGCTTGTTATCCTCACCAGCAGGGAAACGATCCTTGGTCAAGACTGCCCACACAAAATCACCAACGTCGAACTCCAGATGCCTGCGTCTTCGGTCTGCACTCTGTTTGTATTTGGAGTTGGCAGCAGACAGGTTGTCAAAAATTGCCCTGTGCACTTCCTGTAAACCTATCACAAAATCACCAGCCTTGCCATGGACCCTCGTTTTGCTAGGCAGCACCATCAAGTCAAGGGGACCTCGAGGTTAGACAGAATACACAACCTAGAAGGGACTGAACCCAGTGCTCCTGTTAACAGCATGGTTATGTGCAAATTTAGCTTGGCAAAGCTTCTGGTCCCAACTCTTCACATGATCTCCCACCAAACATCGCAGCAGATTGCCCAAATACCTATTCACAACTTCTGTCTGGCCATCAGTTTGAGGGTGATAGGCACTACTAAAGTTGAGCTGGGTGTTCACCATCTTCCACAGGTTGTGCCAAAAGTGGCTAAGGAACCTGGTATCCCTATCAGAAACTATGGATGCTGGCAATCCATGAA
>CATIWM010160386.1:0-29871 GCA_949671775.1 Mallotus repandus | reverse complement strand
TGTTCACAACCAAATCAATTAACTCCAAGAAACAAGCTTAGCAAAATTTTCAAGAATATTATCTCTAGAGAGAAATAAATTTTATATTTATCAAGAATTCTCTTCTTGACAACAAGAGGAGCTTATAAAAGAATTTTTTTTTTAAAATATGACAAAAGGAACGGTAGAGAGGATTCGCATTTCAGCAATAAGAGAAACATTTATAGAGAATTTCAAAAATTAAAATCAAAAGAAAACAAAGGAAATTCACTCAAGTTTAATTTTATTAATTTGATAGGTTACATGCACCTTAAATTCATGTTTTCTCATTTTATTCATTTTTTGAACAACATTTACACATACGTGCAATAACAAATTTGCCAAGAAGAGAGTATCAATCTAACAGCTCATCACTAAAAATGAATATAAGCAAGGAAATAGCAAATTTAACACCAGACTTGTAAAAGTTAAGACTTCCCATAACAGCAAGGAGGCGAAATTTTCAAGAAAAATTCAAAGATCAACCTGAGAACATGTTATTAATAGAAAAATAAAAAGAGAGAATTCAAATTTTAGCAAACTTTGTGTTTATCATTGAGGCTATTTAGTTGCAACAAGAGGGAGCAATTTCAAAGAAATTTCAGGATGAAATCAAAGAAAAGAATAGAGAAATTCACTCACAAGTTTCTCCTTGCTTTTATCTTCCTTTCTTTCTATCTAACAACTTCTTTCCTTGTGTATTCTAAATTTCTGCACCTAAATCATTAACAGTCTCATAAATTGACCTTAAAAGCTAAAATTTATTGGTACATATTCTAGATTAAATTTCCAACTTGTTGATTCAAGCTCAAACTATTCTAATTCTGTATGCATGTAACTTTTTAAACAAATTTCTAACTATGCATTTTACCTTTGCAATTAAATGCAATAAGCTCTTGCCTAAATTCTTGTTTACATCCACTTTAATACCCTTAACAACCTCTTGTTCTTTCAATTCCTTCTTTCCCTACCTTTCTATATTCATTTTCTCACCTTTCTAAATAAAATCCTTTGCTTCTTCTCTTAACTCGTCTATCCTCCTCACGTCTGGTTTGAACTTCCTTTATCTTTGTTTTTTCTTCTTTGTCGTCCTCTTCTCTTCCTTTCTTTTTTTTTTTGCGTTCTTCTTCTTCTTTTTTTAATGATTGAAGACAACATCACCTAAACTTGATAAGTCATGCTCTTATTCTCTTCCCAATGATACCTCATTATTTCCTTTATTTTCTTACCCCTTTAGTTGCTAGCTTTTATACTCATTCCCTACATAGTTACTTCTTTTTTTTATGCAATTGAATCCTAATTAAATCCCTTATTTTAACTTCCTATTTATTTATATTTATATTTATTTTTTTATTTATTTTCAATTTGGATGCCTTTTGGGGTATGGATATAATAAGATTTATTTCTAGTACGAGTTCACATAGAAACAACACACAATATCACAACATAAGTATATAATTTCAACATAAGTATGGAAATTATTTTGATGAAAACAAGAATTGGAATTAGTGAAACCAAAATAAAGCCCACATAAGAAAATTAATTAGAACTCAAATGAATCTTATTTTTGAAAGCAAGAAATGGAAGTTTAGATTATTTCTAGAAATATTTACAAAACCAAAGTAAAACTTATTAATAATCATTAAATGAATTAATGAAAATAAAATAAGAATTTGAAAAAAAAAGAATTTACAAATGAATTAATGAAAATAACTCCAAATTAATATTCTATGAATTTTGAATTGAAAACAATGAATTGTAAAGATGTTTATATAAAAAGATAAGAAAATAATAAAATAAAACATTTTAATCATACAATTCATTATCAAAGAAAAAGAAATTAAGAATCTAAAGACATAAAAATAGGAATAAAAAGAAAATGTCGAAATAACATAAATATCAATAAATATAACTTACAATACAAATGGAAGCATAGAGACATATTGTTGCACAAAGATGCATCAAGAATTTATGCTATAACTATAGAATTAGAAACATAAATGAAGAAATAGGAAGAGTGGAATTTATGGTGACTTAAACATGATAAATTATAAATATAAAACATGGAATGAAAAGAATAAAAGTGTTAGATTCACAAAATAAAAAAGAGAAATTAGAATGATGTGAGAATAGAGATTAAAAGAGAATTAAAATTGAAATAAGATAATATTAATGGCATAAAGGATAAAGAGCAATAAATGAATAAAGCATAAAAACATTGTGTGTGTATAAACCATACATGATGCATGATGTAATTCGGGGTGCATGCAAAATAAATTTATGAGAATGCATGAAATGAAAAAATGGAAGAGACAAGAAAAATGGGTTAGTAACCATGATCAATAAAATGAAGAAAAGATGGTTAGTAACAATAATAATAAAAAAATCATGGTTATTACATAATCAAAGCCAAATGAAATAGAATAAATGAAGATTAGTAATCATAAACACTTGAAAGAAATAAACAAACTATAACATAATCAAAATCAAAGGAAAAACCACATGAGCATAAGCAACAAAAAAGCAAATATTCATAGCAACAAAAAAGCAAATATTCATAACAACACAAGATAAACAATGGATCAAGATATAATCACAATCATAAAAATAAAAACCTAACATCTTGATCTTGATCATCAATCAAAACCATATATTAAAACATAAAAAGTAATGGGATTAAGAAACAGTTGAAAGAAAGAGTTAAAAATCGAAAAGCTTCATTTAAGAATAAAAATAAATAGATACAAATTAGAAACCAATCATCCTAAGACCATTGAAACTCATTTAAATGATGTATAATCATCATTGAATGCATAATAGCTTCAAAGACCATCCTTATAATCATTTTGGACTAATAAAAGTGAAAGAACAAAATAAGAAACTGTTTGGCAAGTTTTTCACCATGAATGGTTGGTCTAGAAGGCATGCATAACCAACCAAAAAATAAATGGGGCTGGAATTGAAGGATGGATGGTCGGCTAGCTGTTAATTAACAAAAAAGAACTATATATGTTTGGAAGTTGATTTGAGGTTATTTTTAACGGATTTTGTAATGGGATTTAAAGAGAGTTTTATAAGTATGAGAATTTTATTTGATAGAGAAAAGGCAACAGAATAAGAAAGATGATAGTGGAAGAAGTTAGGCCCATTTTCTATCTTTCACTCTATTTTTTTTACTAAAAGCTCGCACCTCTCTTGGATAAATGTCAAGTAAATGGTTCGAATTGATTATTCCATCTCCTTCCTTTTCGGAACCTAGAACTCTCTATTTATAGTCAAACACCTTGATGGTAAGTGATGTAATTAGCTTACATAGTTTAAGGTTTAAAAAGTAAAAGGAATATGCACTTTCCATTCCTAAACTAACACTTGGCATAAAATATTTCAAAATAGAATGTTCCATACTTAGGGATCACTCTTGAAAAATGTGCTTTATTTTAAGGATAAGAACGATGAGTTGGACATGCATAAGATCCACTTTGATCCCTAGAGGTCAAAATTTTGGCTTTTTGCCAAACAGGACCTATAGACACATTAAATTTTAGAAGATAATTTTGTATCATAATTTAATCTCAAGAGCTCAATTTAATCTCCAAAACAGCCAGTTGATCGAAGTTTGATTTTTCATTCCAATCTAAGGTTAAACCAAAGCACATGGGACACAAATTAGACTGAAAATACTAAAAATATACACGAAATACTTGTCGACTATTTGTATGATCAAGTCCTAATCACTATTGTTTTGACTTTAACAAACTTAATTTTAAGTTACTAATGTGTATGACTTAAGTGTGTTTAAGATAGGTTTATTTTAAGATATTTTGAAGGCTTAAAATTTAAAGCATTTTAATAAGACAGTAATGCTTATGATCCATGTCACTACCAAGCATCCTCATGATTAAGACTCCTAAAGTTATCATTGTTAAGTAAAGACATAATGACCTCATAGTCTGTGTCATGATCGTGATGATGTCCGTGATAGGTTTGATCATAATCAGGAGAATGTGATCATGATTGGGACTTGATTGAAGCCTCTTCTCGCAAATCAGACAGTGATCCTCACGGTCTATGTCATGATCATAACAGTATCATCACGGGCATGATTAAGAACTCACAAATTATATCATAAGCCTGACCAAGTTTTGAAGCTTGCACACAATAACCATCATGATCTGAGGCCACAATCATGATGGGTGTCACGATTATGATCACAATGGTGATGAGTGTTATAATCTAGCTATCAAAAGGCATAACGGTTATAGTAAAACTATAACTAGTTTTTTTAGATGTCATGATTATAATGAGTATGGTCACGATCGTGAACCTTCAAAATCCTACAAAAAGAAGATTGAACATTTAATGAAGGTAGAGAAGATTACAACTTGTGGTATGGCTTTCCAATTGTTATATTTTTTATCCTAACTATAAATGCTTAAACACTAAACTTCATTTAAGAGTTTTGAAGAGAATTATTGTGATCACTAATGCTTTAAATTTATGATAAAAATATTCATTATTCTAAATCTAATTCTTAAAAGAAATTAGGTTGTGTTATAGTTTAGGTTCTCCGTCATCTTATTTCTTGGATTAAAAAAAAGGGAAAGTGAGTTACTTAGCTAAAGAAATCGGTTTAAGTATGAACCATGAAACACTTAGGAATTTGGAAATTGGTTAAAGCTTAGCCAAGAAAAGCTTGACTGTAATAGGTTTGACCTAAGCATAAAAAAAATCAAGTCATAATCAATATAAGATTAATAACATCGGTGGTGGTTTACAAAATCCTAACTTGTAAATAAGTTAGGTGGAGGCATGGGATTGATTGAAATTCAAACTCATTAAATTCTTTCATCAAATTTCTTTTCTTTCTTTCATTCATTAATCCTTAAATCTTTCAATATATTCTTAATTTCATTCATAATTTTGATTAGCCCTATTCACCTCCTCTAGGGCCCTTTCAATTGGTATTATAACTTGAATTCTAGTTGATTGCTAAATCAAGATCATGGGGAGTAAATTTCTTAACTTCCAATATCTTAGACCATTTTTTGATGGAATTGATTATCCCCATTGGAAGTATAAAATAGAGTTATATTTAGATAGTGATCCAATAAGCTTATGGGATGTGATTATTGAAGAATGGAGTCCTCCAATGATGACTATTGAAAATATTGAATTGGTGTAGGAAAAAGCCAATGATCTTAATAAGAAAAGGAGGAAAACTTTAAAATAATAAATATGAGGACTCTATCATATTAGTATATTTTTAAAGCATAAGAAGAGGACATTGACTACACTACATAAGAGACTCCCTCCACTCAATTGCCATAACAAAAATGAATGAGAAGTGAAGGCACTTCAAGGGACCCTTAAGGCCTTAAAAATGAACCACAATGGGAAACTATTTGATCAAATGTCCTTAATGTATTCCAACTTTAGTGCTCGATTTGGTCAAGTGGAAAATCATATTGCACATTTGCAACATGATGTTCATTACCTCTATGATAGGCAATGTTATGAGTGTCAATCGGCACCCTTCTCTCAACCACCATTATAAGGATGAGATGATCAAAACCAATGAGGCTATAGTCATTCTTAGATAATAAGCTTTTGTGTCTTATGCTTGTAATTTTTATTAGTGTTCTTTTATTTTAATTTATATTATACCATTTTCATGTTTTTGTTTTCAAGTACTTATGTTTTCCCTTATGCTTTAGTAATTTTGGACCTCATGTACTTTTTTTATTAACGTAATTTTTTCTTTTTCTAGCCACTCTTTACTTTATGTTTCATTTTCCTTCCTTTTTGTTCTTTGCCAAAAGGAGGAGAATTACTATGTTTTGAGTGAATATGTGATCTTTTAAATGAATAAGGTAGTCCTTAAATGCAACCAATGCAATATGAAATTGCTTGATTATCACTTTGGAACTTGATATGCAATAATCTTAAATACCTTTACTTAAATACAATTTATGCAAAAATAAATAACTTGCATCCTCTTAAATGTACATTAGTTAAGGAGGAGTCTTTTTAAAAACCACCATGCATAGATTTAGGGGGAGTAATGCATAAACATTGCACAATCTTTTTTAAGTTCACTTAAAATTGTTTATCAAAGTATAAAAGGGGAAGATTGTTGACCATTTGCATGATCAAGTCCAAATTACCCTTGTTTTGAATTTTACAAACTTGAATTTGAGTTACTAATGTGTGTGATTTAAGTTTGTTTAAGATAGGTTCATTTCAAGGCATTTTAAAGGCTTAAAAGTTAAAGAATTTCAATAAGAAAGTAATGCTCACGATCCATGTCACGACCATGAGCATCACCGTGATCAAAACTCTTTAAATTTCCATAGTTAAGTAAATATAGAATGGCCCTTATGGTCTATGTCATGACATGATGGTGTCTGTGATAGGTGTGATCACGTTCGGGAGATCAGGATTTCATTGAAGCTTCATTTTACAAATCAGACAATGATGCTCATGGTCTATGTCACAATCGTGACAGTGTGATCACATGCATGATTAAAGCACTCACAAATCACATTATGAGCATGACTAGGTCTTGAAGCTTGCATACAGTGACCCTCACGATCCAAGGTCACGATCATGATCATGTCATGATTCAGTTATCAGAAGGCATAGTGGTCATAGTAAAGCCATAACAACTAGTTTTGTTAGATGTCACTATCATGATGGGTATGGTCATAATTGTGAGCCTCCAAAATCCTACAAAAAGAATGTTAAACATTTAATGAAGGTAAATAAGATTGCAGCTTGTGGTATGGCTTCCCAACAACCATATTTTTTAGCTTAACTATACATACTTTATATCAAACCTCATTTCAAAGGTTTGAAGAGAATTTTTGTGATCATTAATACTTTAAATTTATTTTGAAAAATATTCATTATTCTAAATTTACTACTTGTGAGAAATTGGGTTGTGTTCTAGTTTGGGTTCTCATTCATTTTATTTTTTAGGTTAAGAATAAAAGGAAGCAAGTTACTTAAATAGAAGAATTGGTTTGAAGTGTAAACCATAACACACTTGGGAATTTAGAAATTGGTTGAAGCTTAGCAATGAAAAAGCTTGATTGTAATAGGTTTGAGTTAAGCCTTAAAAATTTTAGCTATAATCAATCTAAGATTAATAGATTGGTGGTAGTTTACAAAATCCTAACTTGAGGATAAGTTAGGTGGAGACATATGAATGATTATCATCCAAACTCTTTAAATTCTCTTCTCAAATTCCTTTTTCTTTCTTTTTTTTAATTAATTCTTTAATCTTTCAATTTATTTTCAATTTTATTCATAATTTTGATTATCCCTATTCACCCCCATCTAGGGCCCTTTCAAAACCTCTTTTCAAAATTATTAGGATTTAGTAAAGGTTCATTTAAGGCTTGATTTGGTTTAGATAAGGTCTGATTGGTAATCGGGTAAGGTTTTAGTGTCTTGAATGGTTCTAAAATGGGTTGAAGGTAAGTTTTCTTCATTAATCTAAATCAATGGTGAGATATTTTCATATTTTCATCATCGGCCTCAAGGGTTTTAAAAAATTACCTCAATAGAATAAGTTAGCTCGCCTTTTTTTATTTAATTTAAACATGTACCGATGCATAAGGATTCTTGATTTCCTATCTTACAAATGAACATACTTGTAAAAGGAAGTGAGTAGGCAATACCCATTTGGCTACAATTGACCTTGTGTTATATCATATGCACTAAGAAATTCTTTTATAAAAGGATTTAGAAGGAAATATAATCCACCCTTTTGTTGATCAACATATACAACTATCCTTCTTTTCTAAGTGGATGATGAACCCTAAAATTCATCGAAACCTCAAATGGCTTGTATTCGAAAGGAATCTTAAATTTCATTTTGCACAAATAAATGAATTCTTTATTAATCCTAGATTCAAATTGAGAAGAACCTACACTAGATCGAGGAGCCATTTAAGAATATAAAAAGAATTGAAGAATGAAAAAGGATTCACAATAAGGAAAAAGGGAGATCAGAGAAAAACCTTGATGCTTCAACAACAAGAGGATGCTACCTTCAGAAACTCAAGCAAAGTGAAAATGAGGAATGATAATGATAAAGGTAAGGGGGTTTATATACATAACAAAAATTCTTTAAAGTCCAAGTATACCATTCAGATCTTTAAAAGCATGTTAAAAGTTAAGAGGGAAATTCTGGAAAGGTGATCATAGTAATTAATGCTTCACTTAAAAGAAATCAATTATAGGAAATTGAAACGATCATGATACTTGTTCCCATATAATTTGTAATTCAAAATTATTTCACCTCTCGACAAGGCAAATAAATTAAACAAAGAGCATGAGACGCTTGAATTCAGTAAGGAGCATGAGATACTTGGATTAAATAAAGAGCATGAGATGCTTGAATCTAATAAAGAGCAAGAGATGCTTGAATCTAATAAAGATCATGAGATGCTTGAATTAAATAAAGAGCACAAAATGATCGAATTAGATGAAGAGCATGAGATGTTAGAATCAAAGAGCATAACTAAACTTTTAAACCTCAAGAGAAAGAATATGAGTATAAGTTACTCCGATACCATTAGCAATGAAGGATTCCGAGTATAAGCTACTTGGATATCAATAACAAAGAGGATAATGTTAAGTATAAGTTACTCAAACATCATCAAAGGATATGACTCTAACTAAAAGTTACTCGGATACCATCAATATAAAATAATATGGCTAAGTATAGGGTACTCAGATGAGCATTAGTGTTTCCAAGTATGCATTATAGTTAAACTCAGATATAAATATTCAATTTTTTTCTTTTTTTTGGGGGGGGGGGGGGGGGGGTTTGAGGGAGGGTGAGCAACTCTTAAAACCCCATATGAACAATTGAGTGCTCAAAGCCCATTATATAGATAAAGCCAAAGATATATTATGAAATATTAAGTCCTACAAGTCCATTAAATGCTAATTGGTAAAAGCCTAATCTTATTAAGAACAGGATCACCAAATACAAATTTATGTTAGATCATTTTTATTCCTCATACCACTATATAAGCATGTCATATCCTTATATACAATTCACTAATTTAAGCATTGAAGAACCTATTGATTGAATATTGAAGGCCCCAAGCTCACCATAGCTTTTTTTTTGAGCTTGCATGTCATAAAGAGAAGTGTTGGAACTATCAAATCCTAAAACTAAAATTGGATATAATTAATATAATTTGCAAATTTGAGTAGCTAAATTGATATAACTTTGAAAATAGGAAATAATTGTAAATTGGACCAAAATTCAGAATATCGTTGATTAGTTTCCTAATAAAAATATCCTTACTTTGTGTGTGTGTATATATATGATAATGATAGAATAAATTTTATTTTGTATTGTTAGATGTCTCTAACTTATCTCATATAAATAATAATTAAGCAATTTAAAACAATTTAAGCTATTTTAAGTGATATTTTTTATAAATATTTTATATTTTATATAAAAAATAATTATAATTTTCAAATTTCTAAGAATAGAAAGTGATAAGGGATTAGATAAATATTATGCAGCAGTAGAGTTCTATTTAGATTATGTCACTTGTATTGTTTAGTTTCCTTGTACTTATCTATACTCCTCTCTTGTTTTATATATGTTGTGTATCATTCACTTAATGAATATAATACAATTATGGTATTAGAGCCTTTGAAGGTTTAACAACCAAGGCTCAATTCTTTTTCCATCATGGCGGCTACTAGTAACACTAATACTGCTATTGTACCTATTTCATCGACCACCACTTCGTTCTTACCTAATGTTGCGCTTCAACTACCTATCAAACTCACAGTTACCAATTACTTATTATTGAAAGCACACTTGTTACCTCTTCTTTACAGCTATGATCTCACAAAATTTATCAATGGCACTTCAGAATCTCATCTTTATGCCCTTAAAAATAACCAACTGAATCCTGCATTTATAACATGGTTTCATCAGGATCAATTAGTGCTAAGTTGGATTATAGTCTCTATTAGTGAAAGCTTTGTCCCTTAAATCATTGGCACATCATATGCTCGAGTGGCTTGGTAAAAAATTGCCACCACATATGCTTCTGGTTTGAAAGCTCAGATTCGAACCCTTAAATCCAAATTTTTTCGCTTGATAAAAGAAACCAGTGAGTTTTTTTCTCAATACATTTAGCAGGCTAAATGTATATTTGATCAATTAGCAACTTTGGAGAGCCTAGTAAGTTAAGATGATCTTGTTCAGGTTGTTGTAAACTTGGCTATTGATACATCAAAAGATGTTACTTCTCTTGTTCCACCAACAGCTCAGCTTACTAATGCAAATCAATACAGTCGATCATCACCATCCTTTTCGCGAGGTCGTGGTGACAGAAATCTAAGAGGATGTGGATGTGGCAGATTCAATAACAATTTTTGACCTTTTTCGCCATATTCTGGTGACTTTTATGGTCTTGGATCCTTTTTTAGTTCAATAATTGACACTTCTATTCAATGTCGGACCTGTAGTGGCTATGGCCATATTTCTCGGACTTGTTCTTCAATTTAACCTCAACTAACTTAGACTAGGTACCAACCTCTGTACCCTTCTACTCGACCAGTTTCCAACCTTGCTGCCTATTGTATTCAAAACCCGCAAGCGCATAGATTGTGAATTACAGTACAAAAGATATCATTCCCACAAGGATTGTACATTGAGCACTAATATTTTTACTTATGATCTTAGCTAGCAAATCAAATAAAAGTGATTTAGAAAATAAAATATAAATAAAAGCAAATCAAACTAAATTGAAATTAAATAATTAAAATATAGAGCCTAGGTTTAGTTTCACTATTCCAATCAGATCATGAACACTTAATAATTGAGAACATTGATTTCAGTTAAGGGTAACTATTCAAAAATACCTAAAGACTCTCTCAAGTTCAATTAAGCATGTTAAGACTAAAGTTTAACCTACTCTCGTGATTAAGAAATTAATCTTAACTCATTAAGTTCCTTAACAGTTAATTTACCACCAAAGAGCTTCCTATTCTTATGGTTCCCCAAAGAGCTTGCCTACTCTTATGGTCGAGTGGTCTAAGTCCTATGAGTCTTAAGCTGATAAATTCTCTTAACTCTTATTGGTTAATTTACCCATAAACATGCAATCAAATAGGCCTGGAATGATAGCAAGACATTAAGTGCAACTCATAGAATTAACTGAAAATCAAATTACATATAAAAACTCGTGTTCAATCACATCATATAACAGCTACTCTTAACCTAAACCCTAAAAGGAGTTTAGCCATGCATAATTATGGCAAAGAACACAAACATAATTAAGAATTAAAGATGAAGATGAAAATAAAATAAAACTCTTTGAATCTTTAATAAATCTCCTTCAATCTTCCTTTGGCTCTTGTTTGTGGCTTTGAGAATGTAGAATGAATCCCCTAACATCCCTTTTTATAGAAAAACTTGGTAGAAACTTATTGCACTTGAATTCCCAAGTCTTTTTCAAATAGGAAAACTTCTTTTTCTTTAATGTGACATCAACACCGCTGTGTCGAAGTGGTGTTGTGTATCAAGTCAAAATCCACATCCTCGTATTGCTTCAACATCGCTTCAGCATGGCAATGCATAACTTCAAGCTAGGATTCTAGAACGTCACATCGTTTGCACACCTCTGGTGTTGAAGTGGTGTCGTACAAATCCTTAACTTTTTGGAGTTCCTTTTTAAGTTTTCCTACAAAAAGGGAAAACTAATTAGGCATTTAAATGAAATTCCTCATTTGACTAGAATTAAACTAAAAATAATAGAATCCTAAATAAAAGAGGAAACTATAATATTTTTCAATTAAACTCAAATTCTACCCAAATTAAACCAATTTATTATTCAAAATTCATTAAAATTCAACTCAAAATACATGTAGAAATTACACACATCACTACCTCTTCACCAGCTCTCATTAATCAATAACCATGGATCTTGGATTCGGGTGTGACACATCATTTGATGCCTAAACTTAAAAACCTGTCCCTTCATTTTGAGTATATTGGACCCGAAGAAGTCAAAGTTGGCAATGGTAAATTCCTACCTATGTCTCATATTGGCTCCACTGAATGTCATTCTAATGGCAATTCTTTCAGACTCAATAATATTTTACATGTTCCAAACTCATATGATAATCTTCTTTCTGTATATGCTTTTACTCTTGCTAATAACATTTCCATTGATTTTTTTCCTACTTACTTTGTTATAAAGGATATCCGCACGAGGGAGTTACTCCATACTGGCATAGTGGATTATATTCAATATTACTTGAACCATTGCAGTAACCCAGTTCACCTATTCAAGCCTTAACATGTTCTCTCTCTAAATGGCATTCCAAACTTGGTCATGCTAGTGTTAGAACCGTTCGACAAGCTCTTCATCAAGCCAAAATTCCTTTTTCCATTAATAAGGGTCATGAACCATGTCATGCATGTAGTGTCAGTAAGAGTCATATGTTGCCCTTTGCATTGTCTTTTTAGAAAAGCAAATAGGCCATTAGATTTAATATGTTCGGATTTGTGAGGTCCTTCTCCCGTCACTTATATTGATGGGAAACATTATTATGTTTTGTTTTTTTATCACTTTAGTAAATATTGTTGGATTTATTTTGTTAAATATAAATTTGAATTTCTCAGTGTTTTTATCAAATTTCGTCATCTTTTAGAGAATTTTTTTGGCAGGCCAATTAAATCTTTTTAAGCAGATTTGTTTTTTTTGGGGGGGGGGGGGGGGTGAATTCCAAGCCCTTACTACTTACCTCTTAGAAAATGGCATAACACAAAACCCCAGAACAAAATGGATGTGCTGAGAGAAAACATAGACATATTGTAGAGACAAGGTTAGCACTATTGCAACACTCCTCTATTCCTAATGAGTATTTGAATTATGCATTTGATACAACTGTATACACAATCAGCCATTTGCCTACACCAAATTTATCCAATCAAACACCATATTTCAAACTCTTTAGGGCTCACTATAATTATCATAATGTACACAGTTTTGGTTGCCTTTACTACCCTTGGATATAGCCTTATAGTTCTCACAAGCTTCAACCATGATCCAAAAAGTGTGTTTTCATGGGATACAACAAACTTCACAAAGGTTTTTACTGTCTTGATTTAACTTCCAAAAAATTTATTGTCTCATGCCATGTTTTGTTTCATGATCATGTTTATCCATTTATAACATATAATGTAAAGCACTTGCCAAATCCAAGATCGACTCCAACCACTATATTTCTTCCCCAAACAATTACACTTCCATCTTCACAACCACCTTCTCCCCCTCCTACCAAACCCAACATAATCGAAACATTCACCTCTTCTTCCCCTTCCTCATAACCACAAACACCACTATCACCTTTACATAATTCCTTGCCCAGCCTTTCACTTGTTGTTAATCTATCCAAATATGACTCATCATAAGCTCAACCTTCTCGTACTCACACAATGGTCACCCGATCTCAAAAAGGCTCCCTTAAGCCACGAGCCTTCATAACTACTTCTTCTATTGATGTTGAACCAACATGCTATTCTCAAGCTGTTAAATAACCTGCATGGCAAAAAGCAATGGTAGAAGAATATTATATAATGCTTAAAAACAAGGCTTGGATTGTTGTCCCACCATCACTAAAAATCTTGTTGGGTGCAAGTGAGTATTCTGGATTAAAAGACACATAAATGGCTTAATTGATCAATTTAAGGCCAGATTAGTGGCCAAGGGGTTTCACTAACGCCCAGGCATTGACTATCATGACATGTTTAGTCCCGTGGTCAAGCCTACTACTATCAGGTTAATTCTATGTCTTGCTGTCTCTAATGGTTGGCGTGTTAAGCAACTTGATGTTTCAAGTGCATTCTTGTATGGTACACTGGAGGAAGATGTATTTATGTAACAACCGTAAGGATTTGTTCATCCATTATTTCTTGATTATGTATGAAAGTTACAAAAATCGATCTACGACCTCAAACAAGCACCAAGGCAATGGTTCAAATGCCTTGGTACTACTCTTCAAGACCTTGGATTTCAGAATTCAAAAATGGATTCTTTGCTTTATAGTTACTCATATGGTTCAGTGCAAATTTTTTGTTTACTATATGTCGATGATATTCTGATTACTGGGACTCATTCAGCTCTTGTTCATCAAGTTATTTTCTCTTTACAACAAAATTTGCATTAAAAAATTTGGGGGAGCTTAGCTATTTTTTTGGGTGTTGAAGCTACTTGTTAGCGTGATGGCTTGCCACTAACACAAAGCAAGTACATTAGAGATCTACTTGTTGAATCCGAAATGGATGCTGCTAAAGGTATTGCCACCCCTGCATGTTCGAAAATTCAACTTACAAATTCCATAGAGGATTTTAAAGACCTAACACTATATCGAAGTATTGTGGGAGGCCTCTAGTACCTCTGTTTTACAGGACTCGATATTTGCTATGTAGTTAACAAGGTCTCCTAGTTCATTCACTCCCCAAAATTATCGCATTGGACAGGTGTAAAACGTATACTTCGATATCTGATCACAACTGTCAATCATGGACTATTCATTTGGCCATTAAAACAACATCGGATATCAACTTATAGTGATTCAGACTGGGGTGGTAGTGTGGAAGATCGTAAGTCTACTTCGGGCTATTCAGTTTATGTTGGCAACAATCTCGTCTCCTGGTCATCCCGCAAGCAACGTACTGTTGCTCGATCCTTAACTGAGGTCGAATACAGAGCTGTAGCAGCAGTAGTTGCGGAGGTTCATTGGCTTTGCTCTTTCACGACTGAAATTAGACGTTCACCGTTGGGCAATCCCGTCATTTGGTGTGATAACCTCAACGCCACTTATCTCACAACCACACCAATATTTCACTCTCGCTTATGAATTTAACAATTTATTAATCGAATAGTTATGTGTATTAAAATTGTCAAAATTTTGCTAAAATTGAAAATGTTTGAACAAAATTATAAAAAATCATAAACATTTTTGAAATTTTTATGCCAATTAATCTTTAAAAATAAATTTTATATGCTATAGATGTGTTTTGTACTTAATTTTAATCAAATAGTTATTTAAGCTAAAATTATAAAGAAAAATTAGCTAAATCTAGATATACTATTTGTCAAAATTAAAAAAAAAAGTTGAATAAAATTATCAAAGTAAAAAACATGTGTATGATTGTATTTTTAGTACTAACCTGCCTTAAAATAACAATTTAAGAGTGATTAAAAAATAATAAAATAAAAATAAGAGAAAATAAAAATGTCTTAAAAGTAAGGTGAATTACCTACAATTTTATGAATCACTCAAAAAAAAAATCCATTGCTTGTTCTTCCTGGTATCTCTCGAAACAACATTGACTCTTATACTCTATTTTTACATTTGAATCTATATACTTTTTCTTTCCACTCATTCCTAAATTTCCTTAAACAGAATTTGACCAAGTTAACACTAGTTACAGTACTTAACACAATATAATCTGTCACTCACTTTTTGTCTTCTAAGCTCATAATCATTTCATCGAACATGGAAGATAACACTAACCCTAATCCTAAACCTAACCCCATCGAATCCATAAACGAAGAAGAAATCAAACCCAATAAAGAAGTTTCAGAAGTAAAGATCACAGATAAAGCAATCCAAGTGAAAAACATTGCTGGGTTAATATCAATAATAACCTTCGTTCTTTCACTTCCAATTCTAGCTTCAGTTATCTGGCTACTTTACATGAAAGATTATGACTGTGAGAAGCTTTTGACCTTGCCAAAGCTACAAATTGGGCTAGGAGTTGGCTTGATCTTTGTCTTCTTGATCAGCAATGCTGCTGTCATTTTAAGCAGTAGATTCCCAGTACCAGGTTTTTTTATAGTTATGGTACCTTTGATTGTTATACTTACAGTGGGTCTTGCACTTGTGGGAGGTTACAAAATGGAGAGCAGAAGAATAATGGCTACACCAATGTGGTTCAAAGAAAAAGTTCGTGAAGAAAACTATTGGACAAATATCAAATCTTGCATCTATAGTAAAGGGCTTTGTGATGATTTGGCATACAGATCGCTCGGTGTCAAAGCATTTGATTTTAGTATAAAGAAATTATCACCTGTTGAGGTAAGTGATTTTTTTTTTCTTGCAGTCTTTCTTGGAGCATTTTATATCTATATCATACTTTTTTAAAGCTTTTTCTAATGATGATTTATAATGTTTATATTGATTAATGTTGATGTATTAATATAAAGAAATTATAATGACTTCTTAATGATATTCAAATTTCTTAAAATTTTGATGACTTCTCAATGATATTCAAATTTTTTTTTTGTTTTGTGTTGGATAAAGTCTGGATGCTGCAAGCCACCAGATTCATGTCAGATGGAGTATGTAAATGCAACATACTGGACGAAAGGTGATGATGGGTACATAGGAGAAAAGGCTGAAATATACAATGGAGACTGTGAGACATGGAATAATAGCAGAACCATGTTATGTTATGATTGCAATTCTTGCAAAGGAGGCTTTGTTCAAATATTGGAAAGTAAATGGTGGAGATTAGGCCTCTTCCTCACTTTGATGGCCTTACTTCTCATCCTTGCTCATATATTATTGTTCGTTGCAGTAATGTGGCAGCACTACAATAGATAGGTTTAAAAAAATATGGAAAGATCAAGATTGTTGTCTGCCTTCATCAAATAGTAATTTAGAATCGAGAGTCCATCGATAGCTAGCACCATTTTTTCCTTTTTTTTTTAAATTTTAATTATTTCTCTTATATATGACTATGATTTGTATTTCGTTTTTTTTTCTTGCTTAAATAGTTTGCTTTTTCTATGTAATAAAAATCGTAGTTGTTTTTTTAACTCTTTGCTTTGGAGTTTTTAGATTTCCATTCTTTACTTGGCATTGATGGTATTCTTGTATAAAAAAAGGCCAATTGGTGGAAAAATTGAAAATCTACAATTTATTGTAAATTCGTCTCAAACTTTTAATTATGAGATAAATGTCTCAATTTAAATTATTTTTAATAAATATTGGAAATATATTGATGTGTAATTAATTTCATTTATATTTCCTATTTTTCATTAGGTGAATATTTATTTTTGACATGATTTATTAATTAGATTAAAGTGTTTTAATATTAAATAATAAATATTTTAAAATTTGCATTTTGATAATAAGACAGTAAATATTTCAATTATACAGATAATTAACTACTAAATATTTTTTATTTAATGAATGTAATATATTTAAAAAAAAGTGAGGCATGTATATTAAAGTAAAAATTAAAGACAAATTTATATATGCTATGTTTTGAAAGTATTAGAATAGCTTTGTGACATTTGACATTTTTATAAGGAAAAAATTGTATAGATGGTGTTTCTTTTTATAAAAAGTTTAAAAGTAAATTTGAAAGGAAGTGAGTTTTTATGTTCTCAAATATAATTAATTAATTCGTAGTTCTTATTTTATTAAAACTATTTAATTAATATATTTAAATTACTTTAGTTTATAGTTCTTATTTTATTAAAAATATTTAATTAATATTTATAAATTATTTTATTTTATTCATATTTAAAATAATAAAATTTAATAAATATTACTTTACAATCCACCATCATGCAGATTCATGACTAATTTGTTATAAATCATAAATATTTTATATTTTTTACATTAATAGACAATTGATGTGTAATACAGTGCACATTTTTTATAACATAAGGCCACCAAAAATTGGTTGCTAATAGGTGACTTCAATGCTTGTCTGTTTATGGATGAAAAAATTGGGGGAAATATCCTTTCCTTTCAACTGCTCAATTAACTCCTTTTCATGAGATGTTATATGATTATTGCCTAGTAGATTTCGAATTCAAGGGTGGGTAGTTCACATGGCACAATAAACAAGCAGGCCATAGAAATATACAAGCCAGGTTAGATAGGTTTTTGGCGAATGCAGAATGGAGAGTAATGTTTCAATACACCCAAGTTGTCCACGAAGCTTTTTTGGGTTCCGATCACAGACCACTAATCATTCAATTACAACCAAAAAGGAAGAGAGGAACAGGATGGTTCAAATATGAGATAAAATGGGAAAAAGAATACGAGCGAAAAAGATTTATAGAAGATACCTGGAGCAAAATAAGAAGTCAGGGAGAGAGCAATCCTTCTTTCACAAAATACTTGAAGCTTCTAAGAAATGAACTTACGAAATGGACCAAGGCAAAAAGTGGGAACACAATGAAGAGAATCAATACTCTAAGAAGCAGATTAGAAGAACTAATGAATGGGGAATTTACAGAAAAGGAGGAAGAATTTTTCTTAAAAGTAGAACTACAACACTTGTGGAATCAAGGAGAAATTTTCTTAAAACAAAGATCTCATATACAGTGGTTGAAAGAGGGGGACAAAAATACAAAATTTTTTCCATTTAACAGCCTTGCAAAAAAGACAAAGGAACCATTTTAGTAAGATCAAAGCAAGACATGGAAACTTCAAAGAGCAGCTTAGGACCACTTTGGAAAGCAATGTAGGAATGAACAAATTTCGATTAATACTGAAATCTATTTCTTTAATTTTTGGTTTTTGAGTGTGTGCTAAAAGATTGGTGGCTAAGTTTTGCGAGCATGCCAGAAGAGAAATTCCTCAAATAGAAACTTGACTTCTTTTTCAGACAATTGTGAATTCCAAAACTCCTTTACAACAATTCATTTGGATTTCAAGCAGATGAAATAAAATTTAATGAAAAATTGAGCTTCTTGAATAGTAGAAGGAAATTATATTAATTTATAAGTTTAATACAATGCAAAAGATGAACAAGTTAAAGAAAATAATTGTGCTAAGATGATTGGCTAATGATAATTGAAGTAGATAATTTTAGATGTGTGTAGATCTAGATTGGTGTAGATGCTTTGTCTGTGTTTTCTCTTTCACTTTTATAGGCTCCTTTTACTTGCAAGCTACTTGTCCCATTTAATTCTTCGGCAATTCAAGAGGCTTCCGTTCCTGGTTGAATTAATTTAAATAACTCTTAGACACCTTCATCCCCAAGGCAGTTCAGAGTCTTCTTCTCATTAATGCATAAACAATTTCTAGAATCTTCTAGTATTTTCCTCTCCAAAGACATTTTTTGAGAATTGTAACTTTCACCTTTAGTATACTTCTCTAAGTAATTTTTCATTTCAAGGATTATCAGTTTTTTGGAGAAATAAATTCCCATAATTCACTTCCCTTCCTTTTCAATAAACTGTCCCCAGAATCTTCTGTAAGCTGCACTAGCTATATGGACTGGGCTTTTTCACTTGTTTTTGGGCTTCAAAATTTTGATTAAATCAAATGACCATTAGTTTAATAGCCTTAATATATTTTAACCAAAAATTTCAATTATGACACAAACAAAATCAGTCAAGTGATCCCCATATTAGTAACTTATGAAATGAATAGAGAGCTTTTATAAAAGGTCAAATTGGAAGAAGTCAAGAGAGCTGTCTTTGAGATTGGAAAATTCAAGTCTCCAGGTCCTTATGGTTTCTCTAGAGCTTTCTGCCAACACCATTGGCATCTTCGTAGGGATGATATTCATAAGCTCATAAAGCACTTCTTCACCAACTCTTACTTTCCTCCTGAATTAAATCAAACTACTATTGTTTTGGTGCCTAAGATTAAACATCCCTAAGTGTTAGAAGAATTCAGGCCTATTAGTTGTTGTAATTTCATAGATAAAATCATCTCTAAGGTATTTACCAACAGATTACCAAAATGGTTGCCTATTTTGATGACACAACATCAAACAGGTTTTGTCAAAATTCAAGAGAATATAATTGCTAATCATAAAGTAGTGCATGCTTTGAAAAACAGATTCAAGGGAGAGAAAAGGTTACTTCGCTGCTAAATTAGATCTCGCCAAAGCTTATGACAGTGTTAATTGGCAATTTTTGAGAATTGTATGGGCTTTGCAATCCCCTGGATCTCTATGGTTATGTACTGTGTTGAGATGGTGGAATTCAATATTTCAATAAATGGCCAGAACTCTCATTTCTTTGCTCCTCATAGAGGTCTCAGATAGGGGGACCCTCTATCCCCCTATCTATTCATTTTAACTGCTGATGTTTTTTCCAGGTTCATAAATCACAAGCATAGTCAAGGTCTCTTCCGTTGAATGAAGACAGCAAGATACTGCCCCATTATGGAGAAGCTACTATGGTGGAAGCAGCTCAGCTGAAAAATATTTGGGAGATATATTCTTCTGCTTCTAGCCAATTGATCAACCTTCAAAAATCTAAGATCTTGTATAGCAAGAACCTGCATCCTCATACTAAACAGAGGATCAGTAATATCTTAGGCACTAGAGAAGGGTTGATTCACAAGGGTTGTAGAGTAGACGGTCAGTGTTACTTATGTGGTATTAGAACTGAATCTCTTGAACACTTACTATTTTTATTTGAAAATGCAAAACATATTTGGCATGCAAGTGTTTTTGTGTATGTTCCAAATGAGAACGGTTTTCAATCGTTTATTAATTGGTGGAATGCTTTGCAGTCAAAGTTGGAACATTCTGATCAATTCCATTTATTGAACTTAGCAGCAGGTATATGCTGGTTCATATGGAATGCGAGGAATCAAGCAGAATTGAGACAGGAACTAGAGAATCCCCAGGATACTAGAAAAATTAATCAACGGTGGAGCAGGCTGCAAACTTCCTTACAAGAGCAGGATATGCACCAGTTCTTAAAGCAACATCCTCAGCCAACAGTTTCAAAGTCAAGATGGCTAACTCCTGCAAAACAGTCATGGAAAATAAACTGCGATGCCTCCTTTAAAGCAGATAAAAAAACTGGTCAAGTTGCTTTTGTTTGCAGGGATACAAACGGCTCTATAATCAAGTTGAAATCAAGCCAAATCTGCAGTCACTCAGCTCTTCAAGCAGAGATGATAGCTATTCGTGAAGCAGTAAATTTTGCTAAACAGTTCTCTCAAATCCCTATTCAAATAGAGTCTGATTGCCTTCAAGCGACTCAGCTATGTACCAGTGAAGTTACAGCAATCCCTTGGGAAGTTGCAGCTGTGGAAGAAGAAATCATCGAAATGTTACAAGAAGCTCACCACATAAAAATAGTTTACATATCTAGAAATGCAAATAAGGTCGCTGATTGGTTAGCAAGGAAAAAAACTTTGTTAATATTCAATGATAGTGGATTTAATCTACATCCACAACTATATGCTCTTTTGTATGCTGACATTTCTACTCCCTCCTAATCTATTATATTTACAGCTTTGATAAAAAAAAATGTTCAATTTCTTCACAGTCCAACAATCATCCTCTTCTATTCTTTTGGGAACCCAAGTTCGGCACAGCAATTCAAATTGGATTTTAGTTTCAATAGTAATTCAAGTACATAGTCCTTTGCTTTTGCAAAATTCTTTAGCGCTTATAATTTGACTAAATCTGCCTTGCGATATTCATGAATTTACCTTCATTTCCTTTAAAAAAACAAAAATAAAAGTAAAAAACAAACACCAACAGGTGCGCACGCGCGCATGCAAAACAAATAATAGTAATTCCCTTCATAAAACCTGTTCTCAGATGTACTTGAATCATTTGAATCACATGAAAATGGCATAACCAGCTTGTACAAATTAGTTCTGACCTATTATTGAGTAATGAGCTAGCTAGACAGCAGAAAAATAACTATGCTCATTGACACAATGTCTGAAACAGTGACCTCATCATATAATGTAACACAATTACAATATGAATTACTTGAATGGAAAACTAATCACCCCTTGTCTCTGCAACTATGCTGATTTGGTCAGTATGATTAATTGATTATTGAATAATAAGAGAAATAGTATTGCTAACCTTAGAATTCTGTAGCTTACTTTATTTTCCATTCAGAACAAGCCGAGCAGTAGAAACACTCAGACTGGAAACAGAAACATTCCTGAAGATTAACATTTAGCCAGATAAGTGGCATTGTACTAGCATAACCTTGTATATTCTCCTAACTGGCAGGCAGGACGGAAGGATATACATATCACATATCCCGCACATAGATACTGGTTGAATTCCTCTGAAACAAGTAATCAGGATCAATGCAACTCCAGAACAAAAAAGGATTTTGCTCTAACTTTTTGATATCCTGTTTATGAACTGTGGGGATAAAATGTGAGCCAAAAAATTTGACTGTAGGCATTTTTCAGTGTATGTCACTAATACTGATGAAAAGAAAGCAACTAACCCATTATTTACACAAAAGACAAAAGTATTAACCCCAACCGAGTGCATCATAAAAGATGCAAAGCATTGGTCAAAGTAGAAAAAGTATATGAACAGCCTGTAATGGAAGCTTCATCAAATTCACCTCCTAGGAAGCCAATTAAAGGCCTTAAATGAAAGACGTTCATTTCTGAGCAAGTGATGGATCATAAGGCCGTTCGCAGGCAGCAACGCCGCCATTACTAGAGACAACTGTACCACCAATCCTACCAATGACTGCTGCATCATTACCACCGTTATATGGTATTGTCTCATCCACTGCTCGACCAACACTTGTCTGAATAAAAGGCATTCCATATGCATCAACATAGGCAGCGCCACAGTGTACAGGGTGTGTGTATGAAGAAGGATCAGGAGTCTCATAGACACCACCGTGAGGGTTTGATGCTACAAAGCCACATATAAGCATAAGAATTGGAAGAGAGTGCAATATTTTAAGCACCATTCAAAAAGAAAAACGAATAAATTTGCAGCCAAGAGGAAGTCACCATGGGTTTTCTTTTCAGCATTCAAGAGCTTGGCATACAACTTTTCTGCTTCAGTTGCCATCCCAATCAGACGTCGTTCCATTGTTTGCAGTTCCTTCACCTTTTCTATGTTTAAACCTTTCTCATGCTCAAATGTTGCTCTTTTTTCCAGACAACAGATAGAAGATGATATTGAAATCCAAGTTAGAACTTCTGAAAACCATAGTGTAAAAAGCAGACATAAAAAATTGCAGTTCTGGTGAAAACATCACCAGTTTTTCCATTTCATCAGCACTTCACATGTCTGCTGAAAGATGACTATCAAAGCAGATGGAATAGCATTCTCATATCACCCCATATTCCCATATGTTCTACAGTCTACACAGACATATTTTTTGTCACAGTTGCGAGCTCCAAGCCCCATCCCAACCCCAACCAAAGCAAGCAAAAAATGCTCACCCCTTTTTCTTCTTTTTTTTTTTTCCTTTTTTGGAATTTCATTGCACATTTTCTATTTATGTACCACATCATGCCATATTAGCAATCAGTAGTAGTTTGTTGAGTAAATTCCATAAATGGTCTCTAAACTTTGTGCTTAACTGCAATTTAGTTACAAAACTTTAATTTGTATTTGTTTAGTTACCAAATTTCTATTTAGCTTTCACAAATAGTCTTTACAATATTTTTCTCCAAAATCTAGCATTACCATTATAGTTCAAAATTCGAAGATAGCATACAAATAAGTCCATATTTTTTTTTATATTCATATAAAATTTAATGGAAAAACTAAAAATTATTTTGAAAGACGAATATGTTCTTCCTAAAATAATGTAAAAATATTATTTGATTAGAAAACAAAGCTAATATTAATATTTATCTTCATTTTTAATTTTTTGTATAATAAACTATAACTTAATAAAATATTTGTATAATATTATTATATTTAAATATTGAAATATTATTTTAATTTTTATGTATAATATTTTAATATAATAAATTATACATTAATAATAAAATATTTGTATAAAATTAATATATTTAAATAATTTATTACTTTAATTGAAGGATGCTATATGGACTTATCTGTATATTATTTTAAAATTTTGGACTAAAATGGTAAATATTGGATTGTTTATGGCAAAAAAATTTTATATGGACCATATGCAAATTATAAATAGAACTTTGGTAAATAAAAAGATACAAATTAAAATTTTGTAATCAAATTGTAATTAAATACAAAGGTTAGTGACCATATATAAAATTTAGATATCTATGATATTCAGAGCATCTTCGCTTCATACTTGGCATGAAAACATTTATAATCAATAAAAAGTTAGGTTGAAGGAACCATGACAGATCAGTGTTGTCTCAAATCTGACAAACTCTTATTCTCTCAAGGAGAAAAATAACAGTACGAAATTAAGTTTGCAACCTGTCTAATCTGTGAATAGAGGAGGATCATAATTCGTGTTTGTTTGAACTCTTAAAATCTTCTACCTTCTAATCATTAATTTTTATTGCAGAAAGTATCATTAAACATAACGAAGGGAGATCTGGAAGGATATAAATGCATGTTTAATATCACAATGACAATGAATCTAACAAGAAACTCAAGATAATGCAAGACTCACCGCAACCTCTTGTGTTCATGCCTCAGATTGTCAAGTTCAGCTCGCAAATCTGGTACATTCTCAGCATCAACACGAGCTTTCTGCAAATCCTGAGAGGCTTGTTGGATTTGCGCAGTCAGCTCCTGTCCGGCTTTGACCAGGCTCTGTGCCTCCATATGCGCCTGTCTCAGCTCCTTCTTCACATTTTCACCAAGCCGAATTTCTGATTCCATTTTTGCAATCTTATCTAATAAAATCCTCATCTGGATATCACTTTCAGTCTGTATGCTTCTGATGTGTGCCTTGAGTTGCTCCACTTTCTGTTGCGCATCAACAAGGTCCTGCTTCAAGGCCACATGTGTAGCAGCCAATCTACGATTATCTCCTGCTAGTTTATCAATTTCAGCCGCCTGTGCAGCAATCTTATTCTCCAAAAGATCTGGAGGAGCAAGTCTGTCCAATTGCCGATGGCCAGGAGGAAATTGACCTTGTCGTATAAACCCTGGTGCCTGGACAGAATGACCCTCTAAACCAGGTCGAATATGCCCTCTTCCAGCCATCAACTTGATAATTTAATGGTACGAGAACAACAGTTTATTAGGCTTCAATTTGCACAATCAGAAACTGGGCATTCAGAATCCTGTTTTAATCAAGACAAGGAATCACAACCATAAGGAAATGTACTAGAAAACAGATTTTCAGTATCTCGACTTAATTCGCGTGTTTTAAGCAACACTATTCCAAAAGAACATCTTTATAAATTAGTCATTTCCTTTTATCATAGCAAAACACAAAATCTTTCGAGGGAGCATTGTTAGTTTATCATATATACACTACCATATTTCAAGCAAATCACAGGGTAGCTAAATAAACAGAAATAAATAGAACAAATGAGCCACTATTGTGACATGACAATTTACAGAGATCACTACCATACCATCAAATTTCAGTGAAAACACACACTTCATGAAACTAAACCCGCAACAAAAATGCCAATCCTACACATATTGCAACGTTGGTGAAGTTATCAATATAATTTGAATACGTCAACAAAGAAAATCCTTCAATTTGCAATCTAAGTGAAAAGGGCATCATTCATATCTGATTAAAAATTCAATCAATTAATATAAACAGCAGAAGAGGAACCATAATTAAACAATAAACAACCAGGAGCAATAGAGTGAGAATTTCAAGGTAAAAGCTTCATTGAAGTCAAATAAAGGAAGAATCAAATGAAACGTTTAAAAAATGTATGGTCTAACTATCCAAATCATCCGAACAATTGAGAGCAGGAATTAAAACAAAAAAAAAAAGCTGAAACAAATGTAGATTATGGGTTCTGGGTGTACAACAGTACCGGGGGCGGAGGAAGCGTCAAGGCCAAGGTGGTTGTGCGCCTCTGACAGTAGACTAATGAATTAACTTTTTTCTTAGACCAAAACTAATGAATCAACTTCAGGCTTTGATAAAAAATTTTATTAATATTTGGTAAAATCATAAGATATTAAATTTAAGATCAATTTTAATGGTGATTAGGGCCTGGTCAAGCGATGGGCATTCAAGTTCAAGGCCCAACATTTAATCCTTCTGCAAATTTTTTTTTGAAAATACTATATGGCACATGAAAAAATATAGTAAATGTAAACATGCAAATTATATTATGAACCTCTGTTCATATTGCAATATAAATTATAATTTCATGAGGTTTGACCTAATTCTAATTCTTCTCTCTTTTATTTGAAAATAAAACATTTACATCCCTCAATTTTATTTCTGTCAACATTTAAGTCCATTCGTTAACTTTTTCGTTAGGTTTTTTATATCAAAATACATTTACCTCTCTCAATTTATAAAAATAAAATAATTTAATTCCTAAGTTCTAATAAAGTGAAATAATTTAGTTCTTCAACTTTTTAATTATTTAAAATTTAAAATTTTAATACTAACTAAATTTTAGACATGTACACATATTTTCATCAATATATTTTTTTGAATTATATAAAATTTAAACTAACTCAAAAGTCAAGTTGTAATTTTAATAAATCTATAAATATCCATAAATTTATTTTATATTCATTTTTACTTATTTTTATTAATTTTTGCTCCAATTAAAATTAGTATTATCTAAAACTAAAGTAATAAATAAAATGAATTACTTTAAAAAAAAGTAAAATTAATGAAACTAAACATAAAAAATAAATATAAAATAAAATTTGTAAAAATTAATGAATTATTAAATTTATAATTTAATTTTTTAATTAAAATTAAATTGATAAGGACATGTGTAAATCGTGATTTTAAATTTGAAATAATTTGAAAATTAAAGAACAACAATTTTTTTATTAAAATAAAAATGATTAAAGTGTTAATTTTTACAAAATATAAGGAGTAAAATGTTTAGTTTGTATAAAATAGAGGGAGTAAAATGTCATCTTCATTAAGATACTAACAGAAAAATTAACGGAAGGACTAAAGTGTTGATGGAACTAAAACTGAGGGATGTAGTTCGATTTTCAAATAAGAGGGAGGAGAGTTGAAATTAGATCAAACCAGAGGGAGGTAAATGTAATTTGCTCTTATATTATGAACCCATGTTCATATTGCAATTTGAACCATAGGTCATCACATGTCCAACTCTTCTCCTCTCTAACATGTACCAGCGTCCTGACATTATCACCCCACTGTGGATGCCTAGGGCCAAGGAGCATTTTAGGACTTCTACAAAGACATTTTTGAAGAACTCGGTAAGTTCAGCGAGATTGAAAGCCTCAATGTCTGCGATAACATCACTGACCATATGATCAACAATGTTTATGCTCAATTCAGGGAAGAGGACCAGGCTGTCGCTGCTTTTCAGGCTCTTCAAGGTCGATTCTACTCAGGTCGACTAATTATTTTTGATTTTTTACCTGTAATTGATTTCTGCAAGGCAACTTACAAACAATTTGAGGAGAATTATTGCAACCCTGGAGGTTATTGTAATTTCATGCATGTCAAACTTATTGGAAGAGATTTAAGGAGGAAGTTGTTAGGAAGGTATCGTGGATATAGAGGGAGTATGAGTCGTAGCCGGAGTGTTAGTCTAGTAAAGCATCAGAGGGATAGAGATGATAAGCATGAGAGAGATTATAGAGACCAAGACCATGACTACCGTGGGAATGGATGTAGGAATGGCGACATACATGATAGGGATGGTGGTAGAAGAAGACACGATAGTCCCAAGCAGCAGAGTAGAAGCCCTATTCGGGAAGGCTGTGAATTTTGTGCTTTTTTTTTAATGAACCTGAAGTATAGAGTTAATGAACCTATAGTTTTTTTATTGATAAACCTATATAGAAAAATGACTAGAGTATTAAAAGTAATGAACCTATAGTTGATAACTAATGAACCTTCAAGATTTAACCAATGAACCTATTATAGAGTAATGAACTTGTGTATTAAAAGTAATGAACTTATAGTTGATAACTAATGAACCTTCATAACTCAACAATGAACCTATACTATATGACTAATGAACCTATTATAGAGTAATGAACTTGATTATTAAAAGTGATGAACCTATAGTTGATAAGTAATGAACCTTCATTATTTAACTAATGAACATATACTGTTTAACTAATGAACTATTACAGAGTAATGAACTTGAGCATTAAAAGTGATGAACCTATAGTTGACAAGTAATTAACCTTCTTTATTTAACTAATGTACCTATACTATTTGACTAATTAATGTATTATAGAGTAATGAACTTGAACATTAAAAGTGATGAACCTATAGTTGATGACTAATAAACCGTCATGATTTAACTAATGAACCTATACTATTTGACTAATGAACCTATTATAATGAACTTGATTATTAAAAGTGATGAACCTATAGTTGATAAGTAATGAACCTTCATTATTTAACTAATGAACTATTACACAGTAATGAACTTGAGCATTAAAAGTAATGAACTTATAGTTAATAACTAATAAATTTATAGGTACGTGTTTTTTATACTTGTCACATGTATTATGGACCCTGGTCCATATTGCAATATGGACCAGGGGTTCATGGTATAAAAATTGATGTAAACAGGTGTAAGATTTCTTGCTATAAAATAGCATGTAAATATTATTACTACTCAGTTCAACGAATTTACTGTCTAATTATGTATTCATACTATGTATGAACAAATAAATTAGATATATTTTATTTATTTATATCTCATAACTTTGAGAATTTGAAATTAATGTTAACCCACAAACAAAAAAAAAACTTTTAATTATCATCCATGTTTGTTATATATTTTATTTATTTATATCTCATAACTTTGAGAATTTGGAATTAATGTTAACCAACAAACGAAATAAACTTTTAATTACCATCCATGTCTATTCTTAACATTATATTTTGAAACTCATATACATGCTATGGTACTGTGGTGCATTGCCTTTGAGACTTGCATACACACTAAACTATGAATAAGAGAAACTTTAATTAGTGGACTTTTTTTTAAATATTTTTATATTGGAAATTTCAAAAGATTTGTTAGAAATATCTCGAGGCCAATTTTACAAATTTAAAAAATTAAGATTTTCGCTTTGAACTCAGACATCCAGTTATATGACTTTCCCATTAATCATAAAATATATTTCTTTAGTTTTTCTAAATATGAATAAGAAATCTAAAATAAAGTTAATATTTTTCTTAACTAAATAAAATTATTTATAATTATATTATTAATTGATAGTAATAATGATTTTTTAATATTAATATATAAAATAATTATATATATTTATATATTTTTAATATTTATTTCTACATTCTATATTTTTAATATTACATATTTCTTCATGTTTTCATTCCATGCAATTTAAAAGATGCCAACAAAAACATTAGGAATGAAAATGCTAAGAAATTAGAAGATTTTATAAATTAATAGATAAAATTGTCAATAAATATTTTGAATAACGTATTATATTTTAATTTACTAATGAATGTATGATTTTTTTATTTTAAGTATAATGAAATGGAAAATGAGTTATATACTATTAAAAATTTTGTATGATTAATAGTGTTATTGTTGTGTTTACAATTATAAGATGACATGAAAATTAGTTGATATTAGAGTTGTAAAAAAACTTCTGGGCTGTTTAGTTTTGGAAAACATTTTCTGTTTTCCTTTTCAAGTTTTCTTCTCCTTTTCTTTGTTTTCCAGTTTTTCATTTTCCAAAATAGAAAATAGAAAACAGAAAATCATGTTTGTTTGTTACTTTTCATTTTTCTATTTTTCATATTTTTATAGGTATTATTTTTAGTGAAATTTATTTTTATAATTTTTTAATTAATATATTAATTTTTATTATGATTAACATTAAATTTATTTATTTTATGAAAAATTTAAAAATTATGCACATTTAATAAATTTGATGGTGGAGGTGAGAGTGGTGGTGGTGATGAGGTAGAGGTGGAGGTGGAGGTGGAGGTGGGGGTGGTGGTGGTG
>CATIWM010160379.1:0-14680 GCA_949671775.1 Mallotus repandus | reverse complement strand
TATATATATATATATATATATATATATATATATATATATATATATATTTATTTATTTATTTATAAAAAAAAATGATACTGTTTAAATACATGATCGCTAATGTAAATCACATAGCTTGTGGATTAGTCAGAGGAGGACCTTCACTAGTCGGATCATCTACTACAACACCAGATGTTGACGATCCATCGAGGGGAAGGTCAGCCTGCATATGCCTCATCATTGATCTCCACTCTTGCTGCATATGGCACATCTACTTCTGCTCCAGTCGCTTGAGCTTAGCAAAAACTCACTTACACTCAGCCTTTATCTCTTTTAATTCTCTCTCATGCTGCTAATCTCGCTTTTGCTCATGTTGAAGCATTTGATTTTGCTCATCCTTTAGTTGTCGGTGAAGTAGATAAAGTACACGATCATTAGATGTTGGGGTAGCACAATGTGTCGATATACCAGTGCTGCCCAAGGAGTTTAGGTAAAGAGCAAAAGTGTGTGATACCAAAGTCATAGATGCACCGCTTCTTCTTGCCAGCTACAACCTCGAGAGAGAGACTCATTATGTCCATTGTAGGTGGTTGCAACCCATCATCAACTAACTATGATGCAATCTTGACCATCTTTGTGATCTTATCTTGTAACTAATGAAAAGAAAAATATATATAGGGTAAAAAATAATATGTTATTGAAAATTGAATTAACTTACATTAAGTTTTTGTGATCGACTATCAATATAGGACCCATCTTTCTTTGTATAGGTCCCCCTAAAGATTTGTCAAGTCGTTTGGCTCTCGCTCTTATTCCTTAGTCTAAATACAAAAAATTCCATGTCAGTAAATGATAATATAAATTGGGAATAAAATTAACACAAAAAGTACAAACATTATTAAATTAAATTATCAAAGCTTTGATGTGGTTGACTAGTCTAAATACATACTAACTATAATTACATAAAAAAAAATATATTAGAAATATTAGTTTTTACCTTGAACTCTTCCAAATAGAAGTTAACTTGAACGAGATGGGCACATGCCTCCATGTGTACCCATCCTCATGTTGCCTCTGATGTATCTTTGTGTAATGTACGTACTCACAGAATGACTATTCAGACCGAATCTATTTAAACAAAAAACAAGCACATCAATATCATGTGAAAATATAAATGAAATCACATTATACATTTTAAAACTGTTAAGAAATAAGGACTTACTTGTCACCGCTGACAGTGATCAGTGTCAGAATAAAAGTGTGACCAGACTTTGCAGAGGCTATAGAGGTTGTCATTTGGGGGGTGAAAAGTTATGGAAGGTGAAAGTTGAGAAGGATTAGGATGAGAAGGAGTAGGCTGAGAAAGCTGAGAACAAAGGAGAAGAGCTAAGAAATGAACATCATCACTGATGGGTGTTGTGAGTCTATGACTATGGAGTGACTACAACTGATGGTGGTTGTGATGGTCCAGTGACTGACGCTGATGGAAATAATGGATGACGTCTACCTATAACTACACCCCCAGAAAAATACAAAATTCAACGAAATTTCAACAAAGTTTCATCTGCAACTACGCTTTGCTAGACCTAGTACAAAGGCCAAAAATTCAAAATTCACTTATTTAAACTTGCAAATAAACAACATTCCTAAATAATATGTCTTATACCACCTACTACTTCACACAAGTTCACATTCACATAACACTTCTATGGTATTATGCATAATTTAAAATTCAACTAAACCAAAGTTTAAATATAAATTGAATTAAAAATTTTAAATTCTTCATATATTGAGGCTATGTGTGTTTTGGATAATGGTGACTTTGAATAGAGGTTTGAAACGATCAATCAATTAAAAAATACAGACATCATTAATAAACTTTAGAAAGAAATAATTACACGATATCATTCAAACTTATCATGATTCTCGTTTAGATATTTCCTATCAAACTTTATTGTCAATGTCTATGTGTTTGAATTCATTGTTCGAGCCAAAACTGCATTTAAAGTCACCATTTTTCAAAACACGGTAACAACCTCGAGTTACTTAACTTCATGAAAATTTAATGATATTAACTCAACTAACAAAATTCTAAAATTATTTAACTCAAGTCACCAAATTTAGAAAAAGAATTAAATTCACTTAATTAACTAAGCAAATTGTTTCTCTAATTATATACATCACGTTATTTGGATAAATTCAAAAAATTCAAAGATTAACTAAATTAACTAAACTAACAGTTTCTCTAAATATATACGTCACAATATTTATTTAAATTAACATTATTCACATTATTAACAAAATTCACAAAATTAACTAAATCAACTAAATTACATATTCTCTAAATATATACCTCACATTATTTATCTAAATTAACAAAATTTACAATATTAACTGCATTCACTAAATTAACTCAACTAAATAACCTCTCTAAATACATTCTCAAAAGTTTATCTAAATTCACAAATTTCAAAATATTAACAAAATTAACTAAATCATTTCAACAAAATTATTTAGCAAAAATAACTATACTATTTCAAATTATAATCTACAAATACATAGTCAAAACTAAATTATTTATATTCGTATTCACAAAATTCACTCAATTAACTATATTAACTAAGATATTTCAACAAAATCATTTATGAAATTAACTAAGTTACCTACATGAACTACATTCACTAAGTTAAACTAAATAAACTAACTACATTCTCTAAATATATATTCTAAAATTATATATATATAAATTAACTAAATTCACAAAATTATGTTAAACAAACTAATTCTATAAATATATTCACTAATTAAGTTAAAAATTCACAATATTAACTCAACTAATTAACTAAGTTATTTCAATGAAATTATTTATCAAATTAACTAAATTGACTAAATTCTTTAAAAATAATCTCAATATATATATATATTCTATAAATATATTCACAAATTAAGTTAAAAATTCAAAATATTAACTCAACTAATTAACTAAGTTATTTCAAAGAAATTATTTATTAAATTAATTAAACTGACTTAATTCTTTAAAAATAATCTCAATATATATATATATAAGTTAAAATTTTAATGTCGTTAAAAAAACCCATTTCCAAGATATGATCAATTTTTTTTTAAATCAAATTCATCTTGGGTTTTATTCAAATACAAAGGGAGTTTTTCATAAATAACCAAAAAAATAAATTAAAAATATCAAAATATCAAATTTTTTTTAAAATACGATATTTGACAATAATTATTTTAAAATTCAATGGTTGTTCTCATGTACTGCAAAACAACCAAAATAATCAAAACAACCAAAATAACAACTAAAACAATCAAATATAATAATAAATAACGCTTACCGAAAACAACCAAAAAAACCACAGCACACACTCACCAAATTAACGAGAACCTATGAATTGACAAAAATCTATAGAATTAGAAACACAAATCCAAAAATAGAATTTAAAAATCACCCAAGTGCTAATAATAAAAAAAAAGTGACACCCACTCATCATATTAAAAAAAAATTCATAAATTGAAAAAAATCTATCAACACCCATAGCACTAGAAACACAAATCCAAAAAAAAATAATCAGAAGAAGAAGAAAAAGAAATATTGATCATAATCATTTTGAACTTTTTTTGTTGCTGGAAATCCATTGTTAATGGGGTTAATTTGACAAATTTTATTATAGTTAGTGATGAGTTTGGTTGAAAATACGAAAATTTTGGTTAATTTTATAAAATTAGAAGAGGAAAAAGAAAATGATATATAGCGTGGAAATAATTTTTTTTTTTTAAAAGGTGTTTTGAAAAAGTAACCCTAATTTTGAAAAAGTTTGATCATGCATCGTTAATGCATGGTGTAATTTTACCAAATACAGATTCACTCAAGCATACGTTCCAACCAATGGACTTGTACTTCAAGTCCAAATCCATGGGCTAAAATTCTAGCATCCATTCAAGTATAGAATTCTACAGTACTCAAATTATCAACCGAAGGAAAAGATGTCTTTTCCTCTAATTCTGCAACATCTAGTTCTTGATCAGCAGTTCTAGTCTAGTCTCCCAGGTCAATTTTAAAACTATTCTTGATTGGTAATTATTTATTTATTTATTTTGTGTTGAAGGGCTTCGTGAATTTCAAGTTATCAACGGTAAATTATTCAAGATTCAACATCATTTGATATGCAAACACCAAGAGCTGTAAAAAGACAAAGATTCTTGAAAAATTTCCAATTTAATTGTTGACAGTTGAGTGCAGTACATTTGGAATTAATAATTTTTTTTTAACCTTGCTTAGACTTGGCAGTAGTGGAGAAATAGTTCATAATTTTGAAGCTTATTAGAATGGTGATGATTGGCCATTTGCGTAGAATCTTACATTAATTTCAAAGCAATATCAAGTAAAATGGCATTTCTAGATTGAAGTTTCTATTTTCTGGACGTTCCTAATCTTTTTCTTCAAAGTTCAATGCTTCCATCTACTGTCTGTGGTAATTGTCCCTTGAATATTCTTTCCTTCGCCATTGTTGCCTGCAATTTACAACAGAAGGAAAGTTTGTTTCTGTAACATGCTCAAAGATCTTCATTTTTTCTCAATAAGCTAACTTCGGAAGCACAGAAACCTGTTTTTGCCAATTTGTTGAAGCAGTAACGAGTGCAAGCAATGCCACTTGCACAGTAGAGCCTACAAGTACTCCAATCCAAAGACCCTTTCCTCTTAGATGTACAACAAAGCATAGTACAATAGAAACTGGAAGGCCAACAAAATAATACGCAGCAAGGTTGATACAAACTCCTATACGCTGCCACCCACATCCTCTAGCAATCCCTGCCACAGAAAATTCATCACAGGTCATATGATAGAAGGGAAGATAACTCTGTCCGGTCGTCTGTGGCCACTACATTTAAGTTAATTGCCTACACCGAGAATATTCGTCCATCCAACAGTTGCATAAATAATATGTTTTGTACTTAACCAATAAAAATATAACACGAATATAGATGACGTGAACAGTACATCACGAGTAGCGACGTTTTACCATAATGCCTCTCTTTTTTTATAATTATATTATAATTTAAAAATAAATAAATAAATAATTTACTTCATTTTAAATTTTAGATTCCATCACTTTAATTAATTGTTAAAAGTTAAAATTTCAAAAAAAAAATTTAATTAACATTGAGGGTAATATGGTAATTGTTCTCAAAAATATGTCTTCTTGCAGGCTGTCCATTATAAATTTAACAGCTTGGTATAATACTGACAAAGTAAGAATTTTCTATTGGAGAAATGATTTCTGTCGCAGACCCGCGATAGAAGTGGGTGATTAAAAAATATAGGGGTCATGTGCATTGACAAAAAAGCTAAAAACAGATTGCCCCCCTGATGGCAGGGGGAAATTTTGTCCAAAAAAAAAAAAATTAGTAAAATAATGCGGGCCGTTAATACTAATGGTGTGTTGCAAAATTTGAGCCATCTACCTGAAAGTACTGTCTGCAAGCTATCCATTATAAGGGAGAGACAAAGCAAGGGGGTTATATTGGTAACATATTTCACAACTTCCTTGTCGTTGGTATAGGCGTATCCAAGAATGTGGCGACAGGAGAATAGTACTGTGCTGAGGATAGCTGCCTCTATAGCTGAAACAAGTAGCACAACAAAAACAACTGATCGAGCTGCTTGTGCATTCCCTGCTCCGAGCTCATTTGAAACTCGAACACTGTGTCAAAGAATGGAAGAATTAAATTAACTGGACTAATAACTAAAGAGATTATCTCGATTTTATAGCAGAGAAAAGATATGAACTGAACCTTGCAGCAGCACCAAAACCACATTGTAAAGAGTAATGCAATCCTGTGGTTATTATGCTGATTATAAAGATAAGAAAGTTAGTGATAATAAGCATTCATGTTGAAAGGACCTTGTTAAGAATTCATGTTGAAAGGATCTTGTTGATTAATCCAATAGTAAAAAAAATAGGACAAAAATGGCATTACCAAATAGAAAGAACTGATGTTTCAAGCTTTGAATTGGGTAAGAGCCCAGCTAGCAAGGTAAGTAGCTCAAATGTCCACCATTCAAGACTACAATTATCAACATGAAAACAAACATCTATGAAGATGGGTACAACAGAAGCTTAAAACGATCAAATTCTTGTTACAAATCAGTTCAGAAAATTACCAGCCCATAACACCAGACGGGAGGGCGTAGCGCCAAAACTCACCAATGCTTGAGAAAGTATCTTTCCAGCAGAGGATTCTTGTTTTCTCACAGGAGTAAGAGTATCTCATGTAAGAAGCAAGAAACACAGCATTTAACCAACAAGACAAACCAATGGATATTGCTCCTCCAATATATCCAAATTCCCACTTATAAATTACAGCCCAACAAATTGGAATATGGAAAGAAAGTGTGGCACAAGAGCTTATGAGCACAGGAAGAATCAAGCTTTGAGTCTGGAAGTAGCGAAATAAACATTGAAGAATAGCAACGGCAAATATAGCTGGTATAAGTGTTATTGAATATTTGCCTGCTACCTTTGAGATCTGTTGGTCTATACCTACTGATATTAAAATCTTGTCCAAGAATATCCATACGATAGATATAGGAACACAAACAGGAATTAAACATATTATGGCACAATAGAAATAACTTCCGAACTTTTTGTATTGGCCTGCTCCATAAGCTTGCCCGCAAACGGTCTCAAGAGCTCCACTTAATCCTAACTGCTTGGCATATAAATATACTATTAATCATTCATCATTAAAACAAAAACCAAGTAAAAACTAAAAACCAAGTGAAAATTTTTGCCTATTTTCTGTATCAGACCAAATAATTAAATTTACTAAGTAGAATATTGATAGTCAAAAGTGACCATTGCCTGCAATTTGTGCTTTTCTACATGGGTATATTGGATTTTAACACAAGCCAATAGATTTTATATTACATGAATTCAACTTCATTTATGTGTTTACTAGAACAAGTGGTGGCAAATATTTGCAACCAATGTAGATCTTATACTTTTTCAAAAGTGGGATTCATTCGCATCTCCAGTACCCTCCCTCAAGTATAACTAAGTCTAGATCATCGACTTGCCACTTGCTAAATACACTCCGGTCTCTCTCTGAAGCCTAAACCTAATCTTCTCTACTAGACCAATTCTTCTGTCTCTAATCTTCAATTCAAGAAACTTTCTCCTGGCTTTGATGCCATGCTATGAAAATACAATATGTTATTAGAAGGGATAAATACAACTTCGATCCATATAGTTTTGTAATTTTGCAAAACTAGTTATGTGATTTTTTGACATTTAAGCACCTGTACTTTATATTTCTTACACTTTAACACCCGATCAACTAATATCATCATTATTTTATTGGAAAATATTAATATAATATTAAATTTTAATAATAAATTTATTGTATATATAATTTATGATCAATCTAACTAATATTTTTAAAAATATTATAAGTTTGTTTTAAAAATTATTTTGTTTTATTCATAAAAAATTTAAAAATATGTTTAAACTTAATTTATTTCAAGTTCATTATTGTAGTTAGTTGAATGTTATATTATTCAATATATGAGTTTAATATTAAAAATCCATATTATTTTAATATTAAACTTTAAATTTTGAATAATATTTTTTAGAAGAGTATTAAAGTGTGAAAAACGTGAAACCCATTCACTTTTCATACACTTAGGTGTAAAAAAAAACACATGACTAATTTTGCCAAAATAAAAACCATATGATCAAAATTGTACTTACTTCTTATAAAAATTAGGACAGGGATACATGTCGCTAACCGCGACATGCATTCCACGGTGGGCTTTATGCCCATTTTGCCCTTTTATTTTTTTTTTGTTGAAATCTAAAATCTAGGTTGAACACGGGTGAACCCGTCATGTGTTGGTGAAATTCTTTCGTAAAAGGATTTAAACATCCGCAACTTGTAAATTTTTTTAATAATTAAATGGAAAAAAATAAATATTTTTTGTGTTTTAAAACCTAAGTTGCACACTAGTGAACCCGTCGTGTAAAAATTTAAATACCCAAAGCCTGTAATTTTTTTTAATAATGTAATAAAAAAAATTTTTGAACTAGGGGCATTTTTGTAAAAGCGTTGCTAGTAGCGATAATTATCTTTTTCCTTAAAATTATATGTTTAAATATTACAAAAGATTGTGTATTTATAAGTAATAAATCTATAAAAGAAAAAAAAATATAAAAATTTCTACAATATGATAAAATGTGAATTTTTGTAATAGTGAGAAATTAAGCTTAATTACTATAATTGAGGGTCAAAAGAAAATTCCCCATAATTATCCCGTAATTATGTTAATAGATTTTTTTGAACAGTACATTTCTATGGGTGAAGGGAAGGGGGAATTTGAACCCTCACTCTTACAAATGCCATGCCCCGCATGGCTAGATGGAAAGCCATCCATGCTAAAGCAGGCAGGGCAATAGATATATTTTAAGATTAATATTTTGATTTTGAGATTAACATACCTAAATAAATTAAAAATACACATCATATATATCAAAAAAAAAAAAACCTAAAATGAATCATATACGTATGAGATCTAGCTAGTAATAAATGGAGGAGAGGAGAGGCGAGGAAAGCCTTACAACGATGGAGAAGCCAATAGCATTGGTGAAAGAAGTAGCAACTGACACGCCGGACAGAGGCAAGCTACCAAGGTGGCCTGTCATCATCATTGAAACTGCTAGCAATAGATATTGTGATATTGATATCACTAGCATAGGACCTGCCAGGAAGCTCACCTTCTTTAGCTCTTCCATAAACCATGACTGCTCTTCTTTAGTACTCTTAGGCACTCCCTCTTCCATCTCTGCTCTTTCTTCGCTATCCATGTTAGCATCTTTCACCATTTATTTGTTTGTATGTACTATATATAAAGGAGGAACATGCATTTGTCTGTCTTTATCAACTGAACGTGGCTCACATAGAAACACAAGTTTACACGTATAGGGTGGGAAAAATAAAAATAACGCTCTTCTTAAAGATACAACAACGTATGACATAAGGTAAGCACTGGTACGTGAGCCAATAGAGAATAAAAGGTAATACAAATTGAACCATATATTACATTATATATAAGAATATTACACTCTACAAGTAGGGCATGCTACATTAAGAATTTTTTTAAAAAAAATATATAACAGACAAAGTTTAAAAAAAAATGATTACTTTTTGTGTAATTTTTATCAGAATATTTAAATTAGAATAAGCATTTCATATGTTTTGATAAGAACTTTATGAAATTTCTCTTTTATGTTGTTACCAAAGTATATTATATCACCACAATATATATGTTATATTTTTCCATTTTAAATCATTATTGCAAATCAAACTAATTAATAATTATATGTTAAAATAATAAAAAAATAACCATTACGTCTATTGGTTTAGTTTGAAAAGTTTAAATTTATTTAAATAAGATCTTGAATTCAAATTTTATGTATAGAAATAAAATGTATTAAGAGAGTTTTATTTCCATTCAAGATTCACCTAATTTGAACTCAAAGCCCTTATGGCCACTATATTTTGGGACATTAAATATGAAAAAAAAATTAATAAAAAAAAGGTAATAAGAAAATTTATATCATTCAGGTGTAAAAAAACTCTATTCCAATTACATTATTTAATTTTTTAATCATAAAATGAAGAAAATTGATTTTTTTTTTCATTATGAATCACACAAAATATATGTTAATTTAAAAAGTTGAATACCAAAATTCTGATTAAAAGTAAATTAAAAACATGAAATAAAGAGAAGATATCGATCTTTTTATTTTTGGTGAGATGCTGCACAAAAGAAATGAAATAAGACATCTGTTTCATATGTGTCCCAACATAGGCAACAAGCACTATGAGGTGGTTGCTTATAAAGGGTGTTGGAAGGATCAAAACTCAAAATTTCCTGACCTTTCCTTTTGATTTATTAAGTGACACTGAACTTTATGTATCCAACTTTGTTCCATTTCTGATTGTTTATTCTTTCGAGTAAAATGACAAGTGTTGTTCTATTAAAAAAATTAAAATGACAAGTGATGACAAGAGTTGAGTCGTCTCAAATGCTAACATGTACCAATCCATGCAGAATTTTGCATAATAATATGTTGCTTAGACCGAGTTAAATTTAATATATTTTTGGAACAAAGTTGTTGAGATTCAATTGATGGGTATTGGAAATGTGGATGTGATAGGGCCAATATTGCAATCATATTCTATCAACAAATGTATTAGTTATTTCTATAATTTTTTTTTTAATATTATCAGTTTATCTGCATGCATCTATGCAATTAGACAATAAAAATATATTTCTTGATATCAGTTTAATGCATTAAAAAAATAAAAAAATTTAATTTCATACATTAAAAAAAATATAATTTTTAAAAAAATATTTTCATAAAGATATCTTTCTTGAACAACCAGTAGTTCTCTTAATATTAAGGGTTATTCTTTCATTAAAGATCTCACCATTTCAAAAAAAAAAAATTTATGTATGGTGATTTTGTTTTTATTTTTGTTTTCTTTGTTTTGTTTTTAAATTAATTTTTCAACTAAATTGATATTTCTGTGAATACTACAATTTGAATTCAAGATGTCGTTTAAATGAAAATAACTCTTTACTGACTGATTCAATGGTTATTTGTTATGATGGTGTTATTTTTAATAATGTAAAGTCTACACATAGAATACTGGAGGTAGCCGATCCCATTCTGTAGTAAAACATGCAAAGTGAAGGCAAATAATAAGGAATAGAAATGTGAAAGAACATTAAAATCCTGAACACCATGTACTGCAACTGTATTTCAACAATGAACCACAGAATAAATGTTGTTTAAAATTTTTTTAATTTTTTTATAAAAAAAATCGATGAAATTTGTGAAATTTATAGGGGTGCATTAAATGGTCAGATTTTCTATTTTGCTCTGGTATTTGCTTACTATTACTTTCAAGTGCTTGGCTTAAACTTTTAAGCATTTAGCCGAGCTAGTGAATTCAAGTTTTAAGTTGGCCAGAGACACTAAAAAGTTCTTAAAGTACAACCAAGTCCCTATCATTCACCTTGTCCCAATTAGGTCCTAAAAGTTTAAAAAACAGCACGACTGAACCCAAATCCCAAAACTGTCAACTTAATGAACTCTCTTCAAGAATCCATCCTTATAATTGTGTAGATAAAAGAAAAAATATAAAGAAAAAAAAACTCATTTTATTTTTCAACTTTATTAAGCCAAAAAAAGGTAAAGACAGACTCAATTAATGCTTCAAGATTTAAAATCAGATGCCTTACTCAGTAAATTCAGTATTTATCGTTCATATTAATGTTATTGTTATTTTTTTATCAGTTTTTTTTTCTATTTATACATCAGTTTATGGTAATTGTAATTTTATATTATGAATTCTTGTGGCGAGATTTGAGTTGGGTCCTCATTCCGAAAAGCAATAGAAGTATGAAAGAAAATTAAAAATCCTGAAAACTAGCCATAAGCTAGATAATACATATCCATACTGGTCTTAAAAAACTCAAGCAACAATATGAAATTTATTAAATTTAAATCTTAAATAGTTAAATGGAATTTTGAGGCTATAATTTTTTATTTTTTATTAATAAGAGATTACTGATGAATTATATAATATTAAACAATCTTTTTAAATTGGGTAAAAATTAATCACACAAATCAATTCAAATGTTGCATTCAGAGTGTAAGTTTTTCACTAGCACTACGACTGATTTGTTGAAGAGTTTAAAATGTATGTAAGAAATGTTTAATCCACAATCCTTTATGTGAACTTTTGGAATTTGTTGCCACTTAACCTACTTGCATAAGTCAAATCGAAGTTTCATATGTGACGTGTTTTGGAGTTGGGCAAAGGGTCATTTTAGCCCCTAAAATGTTTACCGAGGCTCAAATAAGCTCATGATAGAATTTTAGCCTAAAAAATACTAAGATTTTTAGAATTTAAGCCTCTCTTTGACGGAAGCCAAATTTAAAATCCCCAAATTTAAAATCCAAACTTCCATTCACTCCTGTGTATGTGGACCCCACATCCCCAACTCCTCTCCATATGCGTCCACCTCAACACCGCTTGAAGACCATAATTATTCGTTCCATATCCAGAAACAACGACATTTTTTCATTCAAAGAATCAAAAACTTCTCGTGCTTTCCTCACATTACCAAGTACCAACTGAGACTAATAAAAGTAGCCGAATCTAGCTCAAAACCAGCTTCCTTCATTTTCTCAAACAACCCAATTGCCTCCTTCCTAAACTCATTTTGTTAATATCCTGAAATAATCAAATTCCACGCCACAACACTTTTTTCATGCATTTTATCAAACACCTTCCTTGCATAACCTAAATCACCACACTTCCATAACAAGCCACCAAAGCAGCCTGCACATAGACATCGAAGCCAAACCCATTAACAAAAATATGTCCATGAATAAAAATGCCTTTAACAGAACAAAGAAAAAAAATAAGCTGCTGTATATCAAAAGAGCCTTTTGTCCAGAAGTGAGTGAGTTGCCTCCCAACCCAAATTGCTGGTTTTGTGCAAATGCAGCAATCTTCACACTCTTACTCTCAAAGAAACTCTTTGCAGCTCCACAAGTAGGAAACCTCTAATTATCAGGCAACTTATCAAACTGAAATCCTGGTGGAATTGGATATGATGGGTCACCAACAGCTTCATTATATTTATACCCGCAAGACCTACACTCATAAACTCCAGTGTTCAACACTGTAAACTTCTCCTCTAACCTCCTCGAATCAATTTTTGGTTTAGCTGCTGTTTCTTCAGTTAGTGGAGGATTATCATTACTGGGTTAGTTTGAATAGGTGGTTTGTCTTCTTTAGAAACATCAATTGAGCAAATAATGAAATGGTTTTTTTGGGGTTTATAGAGAGAGATAAATGATGAAGTTGAGGATTTGGAGAAATGGGTTCTGTGTTTTGGATGGGAGAGTTAGGAAAGGTGGAAGGAGAAGGTGGGTCTTGCAGTTGCACAGGCCATCAATGGTGCTAGTTATTTATTTAAAATGTTTTCTTTGTACTAGATTAGTAGAAGGTTTTGGGGAGTAGCGACAAAATAGCTGCTCGACGTCGTTGTAGTAGGAGAAGTAGCAGCAAAAAAACTCAGGCAATGGAGAGGGGATTAAAGAGTGGAACTGTGACATGGCAGAGGGATCATGACCAAAGAAAGAGAGTTGCCGCCTGAAGGAGAGCGTTTGGTGATAGTGGAAGGAGAAGAGGAGATTGGGCTGAGTGGAATGGAATGATGAGAATTGTTAGGTGGGGAAGCTCTGGGAGTGAAGAATCTGACTCGTTTTTCTTTGAGATTGAAGAAGATGAAAAAGAAGAAGAAGAAGAAGAAGAAGAGGAGGAGGAGCGAGGAGCACGTGGCTTTTTGATTGGGTGATGTGGTAAACTAATGGTTGATTTAACGCTTCCGTTGGAGAGGGATTTAAAAAGATCAAAATTTAAAAACCCTAATATTTTTTAACTTAAAATTTGATAAAGGACTTATTTAAACCTCGGTAAAAATTTTAGGGGCTAAAATGACCCTTTGCCCTTTGGAGTTTCAAGTGAAAATTTCCGTGGCTTCTTCTGAGACCTTTCATTGGTTTGTAGGGCTTATAACATTGTATATCAGTATGGGCTTGTCGAGTTGCCTATCTTATAGCCTTAATTAGCCAATCCAAAATTAAACTGATCTGATTGAATTTCAATTGTTATTTCATAAACCTCCATAAATCCATATTATAATACGAACAGTAGGTCTTCACACATTTAAACGTAAAAAACACCATTTTACTTTTATTTTTTTTTTAATTTTTGACTTATTTATTTTAATTAAAAATAAAATATTTTTATTATCATAACAATTTTTATATGATTTCTACCATCATAAATATTTTTTATATTTTTATTGTTAAAATTAAATATGAACCGTTAGATTGATTTTAATGAGGGGTTAATTATCTAGCATATACTTGAAGAAACAGGAGGAAAATTGGACTTGAGGGGAGCCAATCCCCATTTTATCATCATTCTTGCCTGAAAACACGGAGACTAATTACATGCAAACACATGAACAGAACAATATTGATAATACCTGGATGCCATAACTAGGCATACGTGATTGAGTGCTTGACGTTATTTTTTGATTTCAGTACTGATAAACCATGATGAATAGCATCAACAAGTTCATTGCGATACTGAAAAAGAAACAGAAAATCTCAACAACAGAGCCTGAAAATGTTTTCTGATCAAAATTCTGATGCATTCAAAGATAAGTAATGTGATGTTATATGCATGCCCATGTATGTGTGAGAAAGAGAAAGCAATGAAAATGCCAGTTCCAATTAAAAAAAAAAGAAAGGTGTTTCGAGTTCCGTAACATTTGAATTTCAGTCTAGAATTTTCAGTATTTTGTTAGCACTAATTCCTACAAAGAAATCACATTATTAAAAATAATAAATAGTAGAAATGAAGAAAGTATTTTTTTTATCAAAAAATTATTAATGTTAGAAATTTTAATTTCTAATGTTGATTCATATATTTTAAGTAATTGATAATTGCTATTATTGTACACACGGTGATGATTAGTGTAGTATTGAAGAGGCAATTATCGGGTGTAAATCCCTCCATCCCATACCGTGAA
>CATIWM010160351.1:0-11275 GCA_949671775.1 Mallotus repandus | reverse complement strand
CCTTTTATTTATCCATTCATGATTATTAACCTATATAAAAAAATTATAAAATTCAGCAAAAAAACTAAAAAAATGGAAAAAAAGTTCACTCCTCTATTTTTTCTATATGTATTGTCCATAAGAATCTATTAATTTAGTGAATTAGTGTAACTAGAAAAAAAAAAGATAATTTAGTGGCTTTTAATTATTTTTTTTCTTTTTGACAATTCAAGACATGATAAATTTTGGACCATAATTAAGATTACATGAGATTTTAAATTTCTAATCTAATTATTTTAATTTAAATTTTTATTAAATTTAATTTGTGATTAAAATTTTTAAAAGATAAAATTTGTAAATTTATTAAAAAATGATTATTTTTGTTTTTAAATTGAGCTTGGATAGATGTACTATTCATATACAAAATCATTATTGTTATTTTTAGATGGAACATTGAACATATACATAAACCCAAAATTTTATTTAAAAATTATTTAAAATTGCTGGTTTTAAATTAAGAATTCACATATATTAGTATTTTATTAAAAGTAATAAAAAATGTCTAATAGTTTTCATTTCTGAATTTTATTTTCTTAGAAATATATTTGATATTTCATGCATTTTTAGTAATTATTGAAAAATCTATTTTTTTATCATTATTTTTTTATGTTATGAGATAAATTATAATAAAATATTTTTTTTAAAAAATAACGTTTCATATGAATCATTGCCTCACAAAAAAAAATTTAAAATTTTTGGGATTTTTTAAATGTAAAAAAAAAAAAAAAAAAAAAAAAAGAGAAGGAGATTTCATGTCCAAGAATTGCTAGCGTAGCGCAGCTGCTTTCGTGGCAGCTAACCAGACAACTAGAGTAGATCGTCCAGGCAGATACTGTCGAACTAGCACGGCCACACCCACTCAACACAAACAACTGAACGACAACAGCACAAGCACAGCACATCCTTTTTTTTTTTTTTGTCCTTTGTATTGCTTTGTAAAAGGAAAAAGATTGGAACTTTCTTTTTTATTTATTTCACAAATAATGACCAAAATGTTCTCTAAATTGCAATCAGCAGCAGCTGATAAGGCAAGGAGCATACTCTTGTTAGCCAGAAATAACCCATTATTTACGGTGTGTTTCAGGACCCATAAGAGTATGGCCAAGCCAAGCTCGACTTCTAAGGTTCAGGCTTTGTACGACCTCTGTGCAAATACCTTTACAGCCTCTGGAGTTCCTTCGCAATCTTCTGCTGCTATCCATAAGCTCTGCTCTATTTTGGGTATTTTTCTTTTTCTTCTGTTTGATTAATTTCTTAAGTTTGTGATTGGATGTTGGAAAAATTGTCAGGTGGGGGTTTTTTTTTTTCTTAATTAACTGATGTTTTGTTTGGGTTTGTTATGTTTTGAAGCTGAGTTGAAGAAATGAACTAGGATTTGTTTTGCTTCTTCATTTTGTTTGCAGTGTAAAATGCATGTTTGAAGTGTTTGACTGCTTCTGAGGTAAAAGAAAAATGGAAAAATTATAGCTAAATAAAGTGAAGTAATTGCTGTTTGTTCATCTGGCATGATCCCAGTAGACGATTGAATGCTGGTTTAGAATGTGGAGCAATTCCTCTCTCAGCAAGTGTGTTATTTTCAATGCCATGGTGGACATTATTCAGAGCAAGTTTGTCCAGCACAAACCAGCTAGTTGGCTTTTGTTATAGAACTTACTGTGTCTTGTTCCTGACATTGTCTGTGGTGCTTATTTGTTATGATAAAACTGGTTCTTTTGACATTGAGTTGAATAACAGCCAAGCGCAAATCAACTTGGGAAAGGTATTTAGGCATAGTTCAGTGAGAAAGAAACTGTGTTTGATAGGCTATGTATGGAATGGAAGAATGTTCAAGAAGATTCTATGTTTGGAATGGAAGACTGTTTACAAATTCCTATTTAAATACTGCTTACAGTGAGAGAGATGATTATGAGTGACTCTTTTGATTATGTTTGACATTAATATGTTTTGGTACAGATATGCCATTTGCTCCTTTGCAGCTCTGATACATCATTACTTATTGCTGCTCTGCAGACACAGTTCAACCTGCTGATATAGGACTCAAGGAGGAAAATTCAGATGACGATCGAGGGCATGGCATTTTTGGACTGAATCGAATAAGTCGGGCAGCTCGTTGGGCTCAACCAATTACATACATAGACATATATGAGTGTGACAGTTTTACGGTGCGCTCTTCCTTTTCAGAGAGAATTTACTCATAGACTTGCCATCAATGACCATTATTCTAGAACAACTTCATCAGCCATTGTTTTGCAACTTCTAATCGTGAATCTAATTTTTCATGCCTAGTTTGCAAACTCTTTATGTACAGAGTTTCTTCATTACCTTTTCAATTTACACATTCTTTAACTGACTCTTTGACAACTACCATTAATCATCATAATTTTTTAGGATCTACACGCCTTCTATGGTTGCTTCGTTGTTAGTGTCCCTGTCTCCATGTTCTTGAGAAGCAAAATCTGTGCTAAATTTTGTCTTAGTATTCTCAGAGCTGTTGTTTCTTCGAATTTAATTATCTGAAAATTACAAGGAAATATAGACTCTTGCTGGTTAAAATTGCTTAATGCAAATATCAACTGTTTATGCAGATGTGTATATTCTGCTTTCCTACGTCCTCGGTTATTCCACTCCATGACCATCCCGGCATGACTGTTTTCAGCAAACTTCTATACGGCTCATTGCATGTTAAAGCTTATGACTGGGTTGAGCCTACCCGTATACAACACAACAAGGAATCTGGTTATCCACCAGGTTTGCTTTCCCTGATCTACCTTTTTCGTCTTCTGACACAGCAATCCAAACTGACAGGAATTCCCTTTTCTATAATTACTTTGTTGACCTTCTGTGTATTCTCAAGGCTGTAACCTTCCTATAATAACCATATGGACTTGAAATAGTTGACATACTCTAAAACTGTTTTTTTTTTTTTAAATCCTCTACAGTTACTTAGATGGTGGCCTTAATCATTTTTCCTTTTGTAGCCTTGGCTCTTAATTTAAATTTTAAACTGAAATATGGAAGATGCATACCTACTCAAATGCCTTTTTTTTTATTCTTTCATTATGGATGCAATTTCGTGCAACACTTATGAAGCTGCTTCATTTTTCTTTGGTAATTTATCAGTGGGGATCAGTATTTACTTCAGGGTTCACAGTTCGTATCTCATTTCTTCTAGCTCAATGTCATGAACAGAATCTTCCTGTATTTGTTACAGATTATTAATTGTTGTCATTTGTAATGCTAAACGGACAGCGTTTGGAATTATGTTAAGATTTAGCTCAAAGAAAAGCAGAATAAAGAAACAAAAGAAAAATAAGAACATCTGTAACTAGCAAGCAATAGCAGCAGAATGGCTATTTTGTGTATTGTTGTAATCAAATTTGGAGAAATGGTGTAAACTTGTTACAATTGCATCTTTGGCAGTAAAGTTGGCAAAGTTGGTGGTTGATAAAGTTTTGACGGCTCCATGTGGGACATCGGTCTTATACCCAAAAAGTGGGGGGAATGTTCATTGTTTCACTGCAGTTACCCCATGTGCTGTGCTTGACATTCTTACTCCTCCATACAGGGAAGATCTAGGCAGGAAATGTACTTATTACCATGATTACCCTTATTCCCCTTCCTGTAAGTAATCCTGCATTTTTAATTACAATAATTTGTTCTTTCCTCACCAAATTTCAGCAATGATGCTGCACATATGCCCTTGAAAATATTTTGTTGCTAGCAAATGTGCTAGATGTTTGAGTAGCTAATTAAATGCGTTACCCTGCAGCTACAGGAATTAGAACTGAGATAGGTGATGGAAAAGAAGACGACTATGCCTGGCTAGCAGAGATAGATACACCGGAGTATCTTTACATGCGTCCAGGAGCATATGCTGGTCCACATATCAATTTTTAGAGCTTATTTTCAGTAGTATCCATGCGTCTAACCTCATCTAGTTCAAGTTTCATGGAAAGTGTGCAGCAATCGCTTTCTTTCTTCAATGACAAATCTGTTACTCTCTGGCAAGGACATCAATACAGAGCCTTGCACATGATATTGTACTAACTTTCTTATGAAGCTTGAGTTACCTGTGTGCCTTCAACTTGTACAGATTTCCTTTACTAGGGAATGTATTTTTGATGTGGCAATAAGAATTTACCTCATCCCACACTTTTTAAGGGTGTCACTGACACTTGCGCTGTTGATTATAATTTTTTCCCACAGATTCACTACTTTTTCCATTTTGTGTCCACCATTTTGCATGTGCATGCCTTGCATTTTTTGTACCATCATTAGTTATCTTTTATCCAAACGAGGAAAAGAATGATGATGAGGTTTATAAAAGCAAAATGATGTGAAACGAAAAACAATGGAAAGTTTAATGTACTTGCAAATCTATACCGAACATTTATTTGCAATTGAAATGTTAGGCATGAAAGTATTAAAGTGCCTTTAAGGAGAACAAATAATTATATGCTCACGTATAAGAGATTCAATAAACTGGAAAAGATCATATTTGGCTACCTATTTCTATTAGCAGAAATAGCGGTGTCATGAAAAAATACAAAATAAATTGTCATTGCTTCATTTCATTATGAAGGTAGAATTTGTGGTATATTTTGAAGTCCCGATTCATGCATTATAGACGTAAAATTTTATTTTAGAAATTGAAATTATCAACACCATTACTGAGCCACTGAAAATTTATTGCGATAATTCAGCAGCTTTCCACCCACCTTTAGTACTTAGCAGTATGCGATGCCATGGGACCAAAATGCAATGTACTTCGAAGATCACAAATGAAGTTTGCCGAAGACATTCTCATTAGAAGGCACATGAAATTACAAATACAAGTGGTAAAGATCTCGCAAGTCGCAACAGAGACTCAAAACAGTTACTTCTAAGTAAAACTTCCTTATTCAGAGGCACACTTGTATTTTTCGTGATTAAGAGAACCAGGGGTCTAATGCTTACTTAATTAGACAATTGTGTGTTTTCTTTCATCAAAATCCATGTTGGCTGGTTCAGGAATTCTGCAGGAATTGTGGCTCTGGAAATGTGTTTCGTGATGCTGAACTCACTCGCTACCCTATGTAAAACTGAGTTCCCTCTTTCTCCTAAGGGGATCTGAAGGCTTGACCAGCATAACGCACATTTCCAAGCTCCTCTTCAATACGTAGAAGCTGCAGCCATATCAAAACCCAAATAGGAAGTTAAGAACACAGCGACTGTAAAGTAAAAGTTCACCAAATAGTAACAATGTTAAAAAGATTTGGGAGATTATTTCAGCAACCAATGGTCTCCAACTGATTTAACAAAAGCAGTCCAGTTACCCTATGCTTTCAGAAATGCATTATGTATGTTCTCACACCATAATCTCAGTCAGTCAATTCTCACATAAACATCTCCATCAGTCAAGCATGATGAATGAACCAGAATATTTTAGATCATTCAATTAAAGCTCAATATTAGACAATGCAATCAGTTCAATCAAATTAGACCAAACCTTTTAGCTTAGCTTCAATCATGTGATACTGAGGTGATATCAATTTTATCTTGTTACTTATACAGCCCTCTAACAAAATAAAATATCCACATTTTGTCTACAATGGAACATGACAAACAACTGGAATAATGGAAAAAGCTACTTATTCTTAGAGTCGTAGTGGCAAGCAACAATCTACCTGGTTATACTTGGCCAATCGCTCACTTCTGCAAGGAGCTCCAGTCTTGATCTGTACAAAGAATATGACAACTCAATTCCATATTTTTAAAAGAAACTTTAATAGATTGCCAGTTTCAGAAATTCAGCTAATAAAACCTGTCCGCTAGCCAGGCCAACAGAAAGATCGGCAATAAAGTTGTCCTCAGTTTCACCACTTCGGTGGCTGACCATCACACCCCAACCTGCAGCTTTTGAGTCAAGTGCTGCTCTAATGGACTCGGTGACAGTACCTATTTGGTTGACCTGAAAAGTTACATGAATCAACATGAGCTAAAAGACATCATTTTTTAGGAACGCTTTATAACATTTGTTAACCATCGTTTCAAAGCAGAATTTAGAATATATAAAATTACAAATCTAAGACCAGCATGAGGAAAGAAACAAATGAGAGAAGAGGATTTGAGCTTTGCCTTGAGAAGTAAACCATTGCAAGCCTTTTTCTGAATTGCTTCAGCTATTCTCTTTGGATTTGTGACCAACAAGTCATCCCCAACGAGCTGGATATCAACTGAAGACTGCAATGAAGCCCAGGAGCTCCAGTCATCCTGGTCAAAAGGATCTTCAATGGACACAATTGGGAAATCCTTAACAAATTCCTTGTAGAGGTCGCCAAGGCTCTGAGCTGAGAGCACATGAGCACCATCATTTGGCTGTTTCTTAAAGTTCAAATCGTATTTTCCTTCCTTAGTGAGAAACTCTGAAGCAGCAACATCCATTCCAATTTTGATCTACAGCATTTTTCAGTCCACATTCAGTATCAGCATAAGGTACAATTAAAAAGGGGTAAAGCAACTGAATGCAGCCCACCTTCCCTGTGTAGCCAGCCTTTTCAATTGCATCGATGAGCAATACTAGTCCCTCCCTATTATCCTGAACATTAGGAGCAAAACCTCCCTCATCTCCAACATTGCAAGCATCTTGTCCATACTTTGCCTTGATAATTCCTTTGAGTGTATGATAAACTGCAACATCAACAAATAGAACAGTTATTATCTGCTGCACATCAATGGACTTCGGTTGGAAGCTTGCCACAAACTAAAGCACAATATCAGGTAAAACATAATTCTTAACAATGATAACAATATGAATTTCATTCCATTGTGATTTTTAATTTGCAGCAGGTGAATCATAAATGTCACATTTCATTTCAGCTTTTACTTTTCTTTCTCATTGAGTCTAACGTGTGAGGACACTTGCTGTTTCCAAACTGAAAGTCAACTATCCTCATGGTTCCAATAAACAGATTTATAAAAACAAAGAATTAGTTTGCTAACCTTCACTGCCCATACGGAGGGCCTCAGTAAATGAGGATGCACCTACTGGCAATATCATAAATTCTTGCATGGCTAAATTGTTACCAGCATGACTGCCTCCATTGATCACATTAAAAGCAGGAACTGGCATAACAAGCTCCTTTGTTCCTGACAATTCCTGAATGTGCTTGTACAAGGGCACTCCTTTAGCTCCAGCACCTGCTCGACATACACTCAGGGATACCCCTAGAATTGCATTAGCTCCTAATTTTGATTTGTTTGGAGTTCCATCAATATCCAGCATGAGAGCATCCACATCCTCCTGGTTTCTAGAGAAAGACAAAAGCAACAATGACATAATTAGCCTTAAAACAAACAGACCAAAGAATCCAGCAGTAAACAAAAATTAGTTAGAAAAGAAAAACAAAATCAGCAAAGTTTACAAGGATAGATGCTGCAAATTTCATGGTCCAAGGAATAAATAGCATGGTAGTACAGTGATGCAATAAGAATGACAAAGTCTGCACCAACACTAACTTGACAGCAGATTCAATTACAAGAAACTAAACTACCCCAGAAATTCAAAGGTAATGGATTCTATTATCTACTCAAAAGTCACTATTTCCATTATGCGAGCAACATTTTGTGAAAGTGATTTTATCAGTCTAGATGTTCAGCACAAACATCAGACAGAGACAGCACGAGCTCAGAATTCAACGCTGAAATAAGTCAAAACACAAAATTACAAACTTTTTAATTCAGCTTAGCTTCCCCCGTATAATTCCATCAAACAGGTAGCTAAACTTCATACATTTACTCCCTTTTAAAAAAAAAGTTTCCTAGACATATGATCCCAGAACAACAAGGATTATAATCAACAAATGAACAATTAAATAAACATTGCACTACATTGCAGTAACTGAAAAGGAATAAAGTTATGAACTTTGACAATTACCTGACATCAACACCAATTAGTTTAGGACCCAAAACATCATTAATATTTTTAACCGCCTGAAGCACGCCTTTCCCACCATAAACACTCTTATCTCCATCTCTAAGTTCCAAAGCTTCATAGATCCCAGTAGAGGCACCACTGGGTACAGCAGATCGGTAAAGATCATCAGTAATAAGATCAACCTCAACAGTTGGATTCCCTCTGCTGTCAATGATCTGTCTAGCCTTCACAGACTTCACTTTACACTCTTTGGTGATGTTGGAGGCAGAGGATGGTGCTACGGCGACAGAGTTGCGAACGACCAATGAACGGGACTTGAACGGAAGGGAAAGCGAAGTGGGTGTTGAAGAAGAATGGGGTTTCGAAGAAAAGAAAGGCTTGATGAGGAGGTTAGCTGGTTGAGTAGTAGTCAAAGCAGCCATTTTTACGGGTTTTTTTTGTACAGTTTTGTGTGTTTGAAGGAAATGGATTTCGTTGAAAGGTTGATATCAGTGGTGGGGTGTGGTGAAAGAGGTGGAGATAGCGTGTGGTGAAGTCCGCCGATGGGCGATGAAAGTCAGGTGGTAGCGGAGGTGGTTTTTGGTGGTTGTTGGGAAGGGACGTTGCTTTCTAAGACTTGTAAAAGGGTGGCGGGTGCTAAAAGCCAAAAAAAAAAAAAAAAACACCACATTGGGTTAGGTAGGTATACGTATGCATGTATGTCAATTTTTGATTTTTTGATGGTTATTTTTTTTCGCATAATACATTCACGGCCATGAATATTTGTTATTTTTTACCGGTTTGATATTTTAATTTATAATTTTGTCATTTTAACACCTGAATTTGTCGATATAACATGGAATAGCAAGTTAATATATGTCACATCTCAAGAATTTAACGGACCAAATATTATAAATAGATGTATTGTTGACCCTTTGTATGATCAATGTCATAATCAATTTCATAACAACCTTGATTTTGACCTTAACAATCAATTTTTGTTGCTAACATTTATATTTTAGTATATTTATAAGTTAGAATTAAAAGGATGTATTTTAAGGCTCAAGAGTCAAGTTTTCCAAGCTAAAAGTGCTCCTCACGAGCTCCCCTTATGACTGTGAGCTATGGTCACGAGCAGAAGCCTGAAAAGAGCAAAAATTGAGCCAAGGGTCTGCACCCCTCACTAGCGCTGCTTATGGTCATGAACAGCTCGTGAGGAGAAGGTCATGACTATGAGTGATATAGGCTGCTCCATAACAATGAGGGTCATCTTGGCGACTCTCTAACGGCTAATCAAAGCTCCAACGGTTATATCTTTCAAGGCTCACAACCGTGAGCAGTGTTTCGATTGCAAAAAGTTATTTTTCATTAAATGAAGAATAGTGGAGCTTGAAGATGCAATTAATGGTCCCCAACAACTAGATTTCAAGTTCCCTCTATAAATACACCTCTGAAAACTTCAATTAAGTAGTTACACACTTTGATTGAGCACTCAGTTTATTCTTAGCATTTCTAAAACTCATTAATTCTCTTATATATTTCAATTTATTGAGTGTGGTTGTGTGACAACATTAGATTCTTCTTTTTCTTCTTGTTTCTTGGGTTGAAAAAGGAAGTGAGAAACTAAGTTTAGAAAAAATTGGTTTAAGTGTTAGCCATTGAAACACTTGAATTTTGGTTGTGGTTTGAGCCAAGAAAAACTCATTTGTGTGAAGGTTTGAGTTGAGCCTTGAAAAACTCTTGTAAAGGTTTGAATTGAGCCTTGAAAAACTCTTGTGTAATCAATCTTGAAAATAAGATTGAATTAAGTGATTGAAAATCCTAACTTGGGGATAAGTTAGGTGGAAATGTAGGATTGGTTGAGAATTCGAACTCCTTAAATCAAGTGTCTCAATCTTTACTTTTCTTAATCTTCTTTAATTTTCTTTAAACTCCATTAATTTTTGTTTTAATTTCTTTAGCCCTATTCACCCCCCCCCCCCTCTCCTCTTTCTCTCTCCCTCTAGGGCCCTTTTCAGGTGTCAAACTGACAAACTTGACAAGTACCGGGGATGGTAGATGCATTATGTCATCATATTAATGCATACTAGTGCATTTTATGGAAGTTTAAGTGTTGAAATGACAAAACTATAAGTTGAGGTGTCAAAATGACAAATTATTCCAAATACAAAGGGCTGCAAATGTTTTATGCCTATTTTCTTTTTTCAAAAGTTAACAAAACACTCTAGTAGTCTAATTTTTTTGAACAACTGGGAGGTCGAGGGGATGGGGTCGAACCTATAACCTCATCTTACAATGTTCTGAGTCATCAAGTTACAAAGGGAGGACCACTCTAGTAGTCTAATTACTAAAAAAATATTTGCATAAAAAATAAAAATTGAATAATTATAAATCAACATTCTTAAATTATAGCTAATGCTTTTTATAAAAGGTTGCGATGTAAATTTAATTGGAGATTCGCCAAATTTATATTATGATATTTTTAATAAAAATTAATTTATGCATATTTTTCGGAACTTATGGTGGAGCAAAAGTTCAATCCCTATGAACTTACCATTGAAAAAATTTCAATTTAGAAGGTAATACGATCAGCCATATAAGAGCTCAAACAATCACCAAGATTTGTTTGAAGAGAAACATAATCTGAGATACGCCCGTATTTTCAGTCATGTTCTCTTTAAGATAGTTTTTTGTTAAATTGCAATCTTGATCCGTAAGCTAGGCGAATATGGGACAATTGTATGACCATGTTCTATGTATAGGACATTCCATGTGCCAAAATGTATAGCACATAAGATATACATTTTAATTATACAATTATTTTTCTCCAATTTTTTTAGCCAACTAAAATAAATTGCATTCCAAGCAAAGGCCCCAAAAGACTAGTACAAAAGAAGAAGATTTAGTGGCCTAAATAAATACAAAGAATGTTCAAAGTAAAACAACCACAAAATATTTTGTCCTAAAATAGTTTAAAATGCTCATAGAATACTAATAATGTAACACCCTATACACTTAGTATTAATACACATCATGATATTTCATACTCATTATTAATCATCCTTTAGTCACATGTAATTATTATACACACGTTTATACTTATCCGTACACGCGTATGAATATTTTACATTAACTAATGGGCATATGTATGCTACAAGGAGAGAGAGAGTCTGGATTCGGCCGACAACCTATGCTCCATGCTTTAACTACCATGCTATATGCTTCAAACTAGTCACACTTCAAGCTTCTCTATCTGGAAAAATAATTGTGATTTGGTGAGTCGCGACTCAATGAATATAAACATAAATTAAATTCTAAAGGCTAAAACAAACATTTCAACAT